>SJYF01000464.1:7135070-7153309 GCA_006410515.1 Procapra przewalskii | reverse complement strand
ATCTGGTGATGTCCATGTGTAGAGTCTTCTCTTGTGTTGTTGGAAGAGGGTGTTTGCTATGACCAGTGCATTTTCTTGGCAAAACTCTATTAGTCTTTGCCTTGCTTCATTCCGTATTCCAAGGTCCAATTTTCCTGTTACTCCAGGTGTTTCTTGCCTTCCTACTTTTGCATTCCAGTCCCCTATAATGAAAAGGACATCTTTTGGGGGTGTTAGTTCGGAAAGATCTTGTAGGTCTTCATAGAACCATTCAACTTCATCTTCTTCAGCATTACTGGTTGAGGCATGGATTTGGATCACTGTGATACTGAATGGTTTCCCTTGGAAATGAACAGAGGTCATTCTGTCATTTTTGAGTCTGCATCCAAGTATTGCGTTTTGGACTCTTGTTGACCATGATGGCTACTCCATTTCTTCTAAGGGATTCCTGCCGACAGTAGTAGACATAATGGTCATCTGAGTTAAATTCACCCATTCCAGTCCATTTTAATTTGCTGATTCCTAGAATGTAGACGTCCAGTCTTGCCATCTCCTGTTTGATTTGCCTTGATTCATGGACCTAACGTTCCAGGTTCCTGTGCAATATTGCTCTTTACAGCATCGGACCTTGCTTCTATCACCAGTCACATCCACAGCTGGGTGTTGTTTTGCTTTGGCTCCATCCCTTCATTCTTTCTGGAGTTATTTCTCTGCTGATCTCCTGTAGCATATTGGGCACCTACTGACCTGGGGAGTTGGTTATGGACAGGGAAGCCTGGCATGCTGTAGTCCATGTGGTCACAAAGGGTCGGACATCATGAGCAACTGAACTGAGCTGAACTGATGTATATATAAGGAAACATGATTCTATACAAACTTCTGTCCATCCATCCACTTTTGAAAAATTCTGTTAGCCTAACTTTCAGTTTCTGTGGCTGTCTTATAGTTCTGCTTTATTGCTCTTTCTCCAGTTAGGAAAATCCATAGATCACTGTAAATATTCTCAGTTATCATTGTCAGCTTCCCTGTGTTATGACTGAGTGCTGCAGACATCTGTTAGCATTTTTTTGTTTCCATTTCTTTTTGTTTTTCTTGTTGCTTATTTGTATAGGGTCTGTGCTGATTACTTTTCATTGCACATCTCTCAAAGTTAAGAGGTAATTTCCACCCCCTTCACCCACAGAGGGTTACTTGCGAGTGATTTGTTTCGGGAGTTGTCTGGACTTGCTTGAAGCTAGTTGGGGTTTTGAGTGCTATTGTTTGTTTGTTTTCTTAGATATACTGTTTGTCTGAATTTGATAGTGCTTTTCCTCTTCCTAATTAAGTAAGATAAACAGCTCATTGTGAAAAACCACAATTTTGAAACTCTCTTCTTATCCATTGTCATGGAGACAGTACAGGTTCTGTAAAATTGACTTTTTCTCCCACAAATCCTCATTTACTTCTGCTTCCTTTGTTTCTAAGAAGTAGTCACCTCAGTGGAACCCTAGTGTGTTGCAAAGTGTGTGCATCTCAGCTTGTGAGAGTTGTGCTTGCTCTTTGCTCAGGAGCCACCAGAAGGGAGTCTTCTCCACTGATGTATCAGCTCAGCTCTTTCCTGTGTGCTCACTTCATCCAGGTCTTTCCTGGAAGCCACTCCATCTGTTTTGATGTCTGGCTTCCCAGCTGCCTCCTTATTTCATTGAAAATGCATTTTTCCATTTTCTTTGCTGTTTTTTCAATGACCTCTAAAATGAGATAGCAGAAAACTGGACATTAACCTTCATGTTCAAACTGAAAACAGTTCCTTCTAATTCCTTAATTAAATTTGCCAAGTAACTTATCATATTCTCGTGTTTTAGAACAAGATTTAGCAACATACCTTAAACTTAATTGCATGGAGCGTTTTGTGGAAGCAGTCTATATGGGTGGATGAGTCTATGTGAATATCATTTTAATATCATCATATGTTTATTCCATATGTTATCACAAAGTAACATGATGATATGAATGTTGCTGCAAACTTCAAGGGTGACAGTTTGGGAGTGATGTATAATAATAGGCCAGGTATTTTGATACAGTCAATAAAATACTCAGACATGAAACCTGCTCAAGATATTCTTCAACATATAATAAGTCAGAAAAAATATCACAAGTTGTAAAATGAGCCACCTTTCTTACTCTCTTTCAAAAGCGAAAAGTTTGAATTGATTGAAAGAATCAAAAGAAGTTACTACTGTCCATCATTTTCAAATTTCTGGTCAACTCCTCCTTCACCAGCATAGTTCACAATACTTTGCTGTATCTTTCATGTGGCGGGTTTCCTTTGCACAGAGCAGTTAGCATGCATTTTCAGCACATGTTATTGTAAACGCCTTGTGTATTATGTGAATCATTTCATGTGCAGGCATCATTTCTGTAATTGAACAAATGAATAGATGGATGATTTTGGAAAGTGGCAAACAGAGAAAAGCTTTCGGAACTTTTCTAAGCAAAACTTGTGCTTAAAAATTAAAGTTGATAATACATAGAATGAGGTTCCTGGTAGACATGAAATTGAATTGAGATCAAGATAGAAAGGCATGAGTCTGATCATTGCGATGCTCAGAAAACCAAATCAAGACACAAATCTTCAAGGGAATGTAGTAGGGAATTTTGTATCTCAGCTATGCAGAACTCAACGGAGAAGGGAATGGCCATGCACTCTAGTGTTCTTGCTGAGATAATCCCGTGGACAGAGTCTGAGTGGGACAGGACTGAGTTTGCATGCAGCAGGCAGAAGTCAAGGAGGCCCAACGGGAATTCCTCAGGGATCACGAAGCAGGCAGAGGGGGTGAGACAAGCAGAGCTCTCCCCAAGAGATGCCCCCGGAGCAAAATCTCCTGCCAGCTCTGCTTTGTCTTACCGCTGTGTTTCCCCTCAGTTAGCTGAGAATATCTCTCCATCCTCTGTGATTCTGAGGGCTTGAGACCTTATACCCTTGCTCTCAAACTCAAAATCACAGGGTCAAATGATCTTTCTCACTTCTAATTGCATGTCAAATATTAACTTTAGCCTTTGTGCTTCAAATAGTCACTTAAATCAAGCATATCATGTTAAACCCCTTCTATTTCTAATCTCGACTTATTTCAATTGAAGAAAACATATAGTCCCAAATGCTATTTATACACTACTTTAAAACATCAAACAGATCATTTTTAGGCACAGAATCCACCTGCCTGACCAACCTTATCTGCAAACCTGTGTTCTTCTTGTGCCTACGTGTGTAAGCCACACTTTCCCAAGTGATTCCAGCCGCTGTAAGAATCGGTGTCTCTGTCTTTAATCATGAAGTGGTTAGCCTTCTTCTAGTGGAAGCAATTCTTAGTTTTCCCCTTTGTTTCTCTCTTTTGCTCAAACAATCCCTTTGTCACCCACCCCTGATTGCCCTCTCTGCCCAAACCTAAGCTGGCTTCCCTCTCGTGACGATGGGTGAGCGCCAATGGCCTCCTCTCATCCTGCGTTCTCATTGCTCCCAGAGGGCCCACACTGAAGGTCCCGCACCCACCCCCGAGGACCAGTCAGCTGCCCCTGTGTCTTTTGAAGTGGATAGCAGATTTCATTGCTTTAATTAAACTCGTTGTACATTTTGTCTTTCTACTCCACTGACACCATGGCCTCTGGCCTTGACACTTCCCATTCATAGTACCGTTTCTAGTACCCCTTTTGCTGCTTCCCGGACCACCACCACTGGAAAGAGAACTCCAATCACCCAGGTCTAATGACTGTTGGACATAAATGCTGCGGCCTCCTGAAAACTGACTATTTCCAAAGGATGTAAAATGAATTCTCTCTTGGTTTGTCCCAGAGGCTCCTGAGGCTTTTTTTTTAATTAAGCCTAAATGGTTGCCAGAAAGTGGCTGTGTCTTAGACCAGTTCTTTTCTTATAGTGATTTCCTGACTTCCTGGGTGACTCTCCTTTGTCTTTACTACAGGCCAGACCTTCTTCCCGGGTGGCCAGCAAAAGCTCGGCCCTTGTTCCACAGCACAGTCAGCTACTCCACCCTGTCCATGCAGAAGCCGTTTCACAGCTCTCGATATTCCTGTCTGAGTGGTGGAAAGATAGTAACTGGAATCCTGAGCTTGAATTGTTTTCCACATGTGCAAACTGCTACAGGTTTAAAGGGGGATATGTAGAAAAGGATGCTTCCAATTAAATTCACAGTCTCTTTAAACACCAGAGGGCTTGTCCCCAAACTTCTCCAGTGGACTGCGGACCTTAGCACATGGGGCTGAAGCAAGTAGAGGAAGGAAGGACTTTATTTGTCCCTAATTGGACCCCCTTTTCAAATTCTTCATCTTAATTTTAGCCATTAATATATTTGTTCAGAGAAAGAGTGAGAGAGACAAAGCTAGGATATTCATCGCATTTGACATGAGTTGTCTTAGTCACTAAGTGACAACTGAGTCTTTGCAACACCATGGCTCCTCTGTCCATGGGATTTCCCAAGCAAGAATACTGGAGTGGGCTGCCTCTTCCTACTCCAAGGGATCTTCCCTACCCAAGGAGTGAGCCTGCATCTCCTGGAAGTCTCCTGCGCTGGCAGGCAGATTCTTTACCACTGAGCCACCAGGAAAGCCCATTTGACATGCCTGTCTCACTTTAATGCTCAGGACTGGAATTGGTAGGGAGTGACTCATATGCTTCTCTTCCATACATGGATGGGAATTTGGGGACATGGAACCCTCTCAACATTGAACATAGCTTTAACTTTGATCCCCAGGAGAATGTTTTCCTGCTTTCCAAGAGCAACATTACCTTTTGTTCTGCAAAGCTAATAACAAACTTCTTTTTCTTTTTTCTTCTTAATTCAATTTTCACTGGAGTCTAGTTGATTTACAATGCTGTGTTAGTTTCTGCTGTACAGCAAAGTGAATCAGTTATACGTATATCTACTCTTTCTTATATTCTGTCCCCACATAGGTCATTGCAGAGTATTGAAGGGAGCTCCCTGTGCTGGACAGCAGGTTCTTATTGAAACTTTTTGCCATGGTGGTTAGAATGTGTCACTAACAATAAGCTATGTCAGCTGTCTGCTCCGGCTCTCTCATCAGCTAAAACTGACATAGCATGTTTTGCCTAGAAACCCTGTCCAGCTAGATAAAGTTGATAGTGTCCCACTAAATCCAGCATTTCAATGGAAGATGTGATTAGAGTTGTGCAGTAGAGTCAATAATGTTTTAATAAACTCTAAGGGGCATATGGAATTTCCATGACAAAAGCATTCAGAACACAGATGCTCAAACCTGTCTGTTTGAAAGTCACAGACAAGGCTAAGGTAATAAAAACAAATGATACAGGGAGGGATCTTTACAGAAGACTCTGGTTGAAGGCACCCTGGGCACAGGAGACCAAGCATTGAATCCAGTCAATTGTTGATGATGTGAGTTCTTTTATTAATATTTATTTACTTATTTTTGGCTGCTCTGGGTCTTCACTGCCACACACAGGCTTTTGGGAACTACTCTGTAGTCTGTGGTGGGATTCAGCCTTCAGTGTTGGGCACACAGGATTAGTTGCTCTGTGGCATATGGAATCTTACCGGACCCATGTGCCCTGCACTGGCAGGTGATTCTTAACCGATTCTTAACTTTCCTGCCAGGCACGTCTGATTTGAGGTCTTCTGAAAGTCCTCTCTGGGCTTCTATCTTCTTATGTATAACATGCGGGTAATCTTTCTTAGCCCACAGAATTGTTGTAATGGCCAACCAAAATAATACACCTATTACACAGAGGCAACTCTATGATTGGATGAAGACGATGACGTGAGAGCTTACACTGTGTGCTCATACTTTGTCTGCACTCAGTAAATGTTTGTAACACAATCACTAGAAAGTACCCAAGATATATTCTCACAATATGTCTTCACTTTACAATCATGGAGTCACCATATGCAGGAAGGAGGAAGGAGGGTCAGAGGCACAGGTTAATTGTTTTTTGTGTTTACATGTGTGTGTGAAAGAACTTTATTGCCAGATTCTCCAAATCCTTTGGAGTGAATAATTACAATCTGTAAGAAAAAAATGCACCACACAGGTTATTGAAAGGCAGTCTTCTTGGTTATCCCATAAGATATCATACTTTCCAAATCCTCAGTAGCACAGAAGTTTCAGAAACCTACTAACCAAATTAAGTTAACACATAAGGCACTGATTGAATACTATCCACTGCTCAGGGATTCCTAAGTCTCTTTTTGCAAATGAAAAAGAGCCCCTAAAAGGATTATCCCTTCTATTTCTCCAGAAACACATTCACTGATGCTAATAAAAGTCAATCTTCTTTCCTCAGAATATTGCTACAAAAGAAGAGTCTTCTTGTCCTAGAAAGAATCTAAACCAGCTTTTCCCTGACTTGGTTCCTTAGACCACTAGTCACTGAGAATTTAATAAATATACACACAAAAATCAAACTGTGGCAATATGGGAAATGCTAGGTTTTAAAATTAGACAGGACATCTCTGCTGCTGCTGCTAAGTCACTTCAGTCGTGTCCGACTCTGTGCGACCCCATAGACGGTAGCCCACCAGGCTCCCCCGTCCCTGGGATTCTCCAGGCAAGAACACTGGAGTGGGTTGCCATTTCCTTCTCCAATGCATGAAAGTGAGAAGTGAAAGTGAAGTCTCTCAGTCGTGTCCGACTCTTAGTGACCCCATGGACTGCAGCCCACCAGGCTCCTCCATCCATGGGATTTTCCAGGCAAGAGTACTGGAGTGGGGTGCCATTGCCTTCTCTGAGGGGACTCTCAAAAATGTTAGTTTGCATTGGGATAGATGCAGTGTCATTTCATAAAATCTATTTGAATGGGAGGAGATTTCAGCCACGGTAGGCTTACCATCTTATTTTTCACCAAGTGTTTTAAGTAAACATGGATCACAACAAACTGTGGCAGATTCTTAAAGAGATGGAAATACCAGGCCACCTTACCTCCCTCCTGGGAAACCTGTAAGCAAGTCGAGAAGCAGCAGTGAACTGCACTTGGAAAAATAGACTGTTTCCAAATTGGAAAAGGCTGCATATTGTCATCCTACTTATTTAACATATAAGCATATTACATCATGTGAAATGCCAGGCTGGATGAAGCACAAACCGGAATCACGATTGCTGGGGAGAAATAGCAATAACCTCAGATATGCAGATGACACCACCTTTATGGCAGAAAGAGAAGAACTGAACAGCCTCTTGATGAAAGTGAAAGAAGAGAGTGAAAAAGCTGGCTGTTACTCATCATTCAAAAAACGAAGATCATGGCATCTGGTCCCATCACTTCATGGAAAATAGATGGGGAAACAATGAAAACAGTGAGAGACTTTATTTTCTTGTGCTGCAAAATCACTGCAGATGGTGACTGCAGCCATGAAATCAAAAGACACTCGCTCCTTGGAAGAAAAGCTTGATCTCCTTGCAGTCCAAGGGACTCTCAAGAGTCTTCTCCAAACACCACAGTTCCAAAGTGTCAATTCTTCAACACTCAGTTTTCTTTATAGTTCAACTCTCACATCCATACATGACCACTGGAAAAACCATAGCTTTGACTAGATAGACATTTGTTTACAAAGTAATATCTCTGTTTTTAATATGCTGTGTAGATTAAACAGAGACATTCTTTGCCAATAAAGGTCCGTCTAGTCAAAGCTATGGTTTTTCCATAGTCCATGCATTCCAACCAGTCATGTATGGATGTGCGAGTTGGACCATTAAAAAAAAAAACTGACAAAAACTGAGCATCAAAGAGTTGATGCTTTTGAACTGTGGTTTTGGAGAAGACTCTTGAGAGTCCATTGGACTGCAGGGAGATCTAACTAGTTAATCCTAAAGAAAATCAATCCTGAATATTCACTGGAAGGGCTGGTGCCAAAGCTGAAGCTTCAATACTTTGGCCACTTGATGCAAAGAACTGACTCACTGGAAAAGACCGTGATGCTGGGAAATATTAAAGGTCAGAGGAGAAAGGGACAACAGGGGATGAGATGGTTGGGTGGCATCACCGACTCGATGGACATGAGTCTGAGCATGCTCCGGGAGTTGGTGATGGACTTGGAAGCCTGGTGTGCTGTATGTAGTCCATGGGGTCACAAAGATTTGGACATGACTGAGCGACTGAACTGAACTGACCAGTGTCCTTTGTTTACACCCAGAGGCAGCACAGCAGAGGGATTAATGGCCCAGATCTTTCTGAGGGGTAGCTATGAAAGCAAAGGAGAGAACGTTTACAGAGAAAGAACAATACTGCCTGGCACACAATACGTGCTCTGTTAGCTATGTGGCTATTGTTTAGTCGCTCAGTCATGTCTGATGCTTTGTGAGCCCTGGACTGTGGCCTCCCAGTCTCCTCTGTCCATGGGATTTCCCAGGTAAGAATACTGGAGGGGGTTGTCATCTCCTTTTCCAGGGGATCTTCCTGACCCAGGGATCCAATCTGTGTCTCCTGCATTGCACGTTGATTCCTTAGCACTGAGCCACCAGAGAAGTCCCATGTTAGATATAGTCAGACATGTGAAAGATAAATTACATGAAGAAAAGCTTGTGTAAGATAGTTTTTAACATCATTTTCCCCTTTCATTGTGCTTGTGAGGCATACTCAGAATTTTTTCCTGAGAGTTTTAGAACTGCCCATTTCATTACATCTCAAGTTAGAAAAAGAAATATAAATTGGAAAGGCAAATAAATTCTAGTTATGTCTTGGAGAAAAGATGGATTTATGGCATATTTAAGCAGATAAGAGTGATTATACACCCATGGAGCAGCTGTACTTCCATTGGCAAGTTCCACGCAGAGATGTAAGAGTTGGCCAATATTATTATAACTATTTTAAAGGCAAAGGATTTGAGAAAGAACGAAGCTAGGTAATCTAAGTACATACCTCAGAAGTTTTTCAAAGCTGAGATTTGAAAATGGACATCCTTGCTCTGGAATTCATGTTCTAACCACTACATTTTTAACTTAACCTTGTGGCAGCATCTCAATAACTGGTTTTAACTCTTCAGGTTGGCAATGAAAAACTCATCAGTGCTGAGGAAATAATGCCCTAAAGCCTCTGAAATTTGGAATTTTTCTTTTGATTTTCTCTCCTTATATATCTGTCTTGTCCCTTAATAACAGTAATTCTCTGCAGCTGGTCATGAAATTTCAAGCCTAGACTTTAAAATGCATATTTGATTCTGACACCCAGGTTTTGCAGCAAAATTTTGTAATGGAGTCATTGGAATTTAGATTATAAACTGCTGTTTGTCACATTTAATTGTTATTTCGGTTGTTTCCAGACTGTGTGGGTGTGAGGGTGAAGCTGTGGTTTTCTTGGGTGTTCTGAGCATTTCCTAAAACTATAGAAAGATGTGGCAAGCAAGAGCTATTTTGGGAGGTGCTGAAATTATTTCAATGGGAAGTTGTCCCAGGCCTCATATATTAAAGAAATGCCTGAAATTTCATTCAATCACTTGACTGCCATTCTTCTCAGTTAATGTGAGCTGAAATAAGAAGCCACATAGCACACATTTTTTTGGTGTGTAAGTGAACACTCAATTGGCTCTAAGTTGATAGGTGGGAGTGCAGATGCAGACTTTTGCTCTTTTTAACTCTCCTGATTTCTCAGTGAGAACAAAGATTGACTTGGCAGAAAGAGCAGGGAGTCACAGTGTTGCATTTTACTTGTCCACATGCGTTCCTGTGGTGAGTGGACCCCTGCATAATGGCCTGAGGTCCATTCTCTTTTCTGATGATTCCTAATGGTTGATCTCCATTCTTCATTTATTCACTGAGTTCACATATCCAGAACTTGGTCTGTGTCTCCACATGGACACCTTGTAAACATCTTTGACTTTGCTTCTTCAGAGCAACTGATTTATGCCCACACTCCCAAAGACATCTCCTGTCCCAGTCTCTGCATTCAGCAAATGCTGTCACCATCAACTGAATCCTTTAGGCCAGAAACACAGGGCATTTCTTTCATGTGTCCCTTTCTTAAAGGAACATCTCTCCCTTTTTAACAAAGTTTTTATTTTATATTGGAGAGATGGTAATGAACAGGGAGGCCTGGAGTGCTGCGATTCATGGGGTTGCAAAGAGTTGGACACGACTGAGCGACTGAACTGAACTGAACTGAAAAGTTTATTAGCAATGTTGTGTATGATTCAGGTGTACAGCAAATGCATGCATCTATTTTTTTCCAAATTCACTTCCCATTTAGGTATAGTAAGTAGAGTTTCTAAGTTAGGTCCTTGTTGGTTCCTTATTTTTCTTTAGTCGCTGAGTTGTGTCTGACTCTTTTGCAACACAATCGTCTGTAGTCCGCCCGGTTCCTCTGTCCTTGGGATTCTCCAGGCAAGAATACTGGAGTGGGTTGCCATCTCCTTTCCTTCTCCAGGGGATCTTCCCGACTCAGGGACTAAACCCCCATCTCCTGCATTGGTAGGTGGAATGTTTACCACTGAGCCAGCAGGGAAGCCCCCTTGTTGACTATCCAGTTTAAATATAGCACTGTGTTCAAGTCAATGATTAACAGATAATAATCTAGTAGCGATACTACCTCCATAATATAGCAGAAATCCATTCACGTCTTGCTATTTCTACTACTACAACCTTCTTCCAAATCATTACCATTCAGTTGGATTCTCACCTAGGTTTTTGCATCAAAACCCAACATAGCCTCCTTACTTCTGCTTCATACTTGATAGTTGTCCACACAACACCTAAGATGTCATTGTTTCTGGAGTTATCAAGGCATAATAAATAAAAGGCTATGATAGCTGACCTACATACTATTTTACACATAGGAGTAACATCACTTATTAGGGCAGAATTCCCAAAGGGGCAAGGGGAATTCTTCTGGAATGATGCTTCTGCAGCATAGAAAGCACAATGAATCTGGTTATTTAGGTGCAAGATATTAAAAAAAAATACTCAGAAAAAAGGAGAAAGCCTATTTGAGTGTTCATCCCATGTCATGGGTTTCCCTGGTGGCTCATCAGTAAAGAACCTGCCTGCCCATGCGGGAGACATGGGCTCAATCCCTGGGCCAGGAAGATCCGCTGGAGAAGGAAATGGCAACCCACTCCAGGATTCTTGCCTTGAGAACCTCATGCAGTGAAGAGCCTGGTGGGTTACAGTCCATGGGGATGCAAAAGAGTTGGGCATGACTTAGCAACTAAAACAGCTAACAATCCCAGGTCACACCTTCACAACAGGATGGTGGCTACCTAAATGTTTCATGTCATCAGTATCGGCAAGGCTCGCCCATCCTGCGCAGTCTCCCTTCACAGTGGGAAAGCAAATGGTAAGAAACAAGAACTGGAACCATTACTCTCTGGAGGGCCGTGGTTCACACTTGAGAATCTTTTGTTTCATAAGTTGCTAAAGTGTCACACCATTCTGATCATCTGCTCTGTGTTGAGGTAGGAAATGCTTTGTCAGAGGTCAAGGGTAAAATGGAGCTCTCTGGTCCACAGAAACATGAGAGAGGGTGGCATTTGATTTTTCTTTTTGTAGATGAGAAAAATGATTACGTATGGAACCTACCACGTGTGATATTATTCTCTTTATGTAACACTTGTCTTTGAACTCTTGTCATCTGCATGGAAAAGTGATACCAAGATTCTTTCCAGATTTTTGAGGCTCTCTGCAAGTGCCTGGGTTTCCCTGGTGGCTCAGTGGTAAAGAATCTGCCTGCAATGCAGGAGACACAGGAGACATAGGTTTGATCCCTGGGTTGGGAAGATCACTTAGAGGAGGAAATGACAATGCACCCCTATATTCTTGCCTAGAAAATCCCCTGGGCGGGCTACAGTCCATGGGGTCATAAGAGCTGGACATGCCTGAGTACACGCACTCACTGCCACTCCCTGCAAGTGCAGAGCAGAAACTGGGAAAGATCTTGGCTGGTGGAAAGATGGCAGTCAGCTTGAGGCTTTCCAGACTCTGCTCTTCCTATCTCCATGGGAATGGGTAGCATTAAAGGTTAGGTGTAATCAGAGTTTATAAATCAGGATGAGACCAGATAGGCTGTGAGGAAATGCAGATTATTTTGGTGATTGAAGCATATTCTCCAAATAAATATTCCTTCACTTGAGAACTCAGAAATGTAATGATGGCTGTGGTATTCAGCATAGGGATTTTAGATTCTGGCTTTTACTTGGAGCCATGACTGAGAGGTGTTTATTTTATTTTATCTTTATTTTTCTCTACCCTGGTGGTGCTAGTGGTAAAGAATCCACCTGTCAATGCAGGAGACATTAGAGACATGGGTCAGGAAGGTCCCCTGGAGAAAAGCATGGCAGCCCACTCCAGGGTTCTGCCTGGAGAATCCCATGGGCAGAGGAGCCTGGCGGGCTACAATCCATAGGGTCTTCTAAGTATTTATGTTATGATGTGGAGATTTTGAACAGAGGTACAGGACTAACCACTGTCATAAACATTCAGTTTTCAGTGTCATTGCTACTGAATCAGAGACACACCGGAATGACCACTACTCTCTCTGTAAACAGCAAAAAAGAAAAAAGAAAAAAAGATGGCAGAGAGCAGAGTGAGTAAAATTATAGGAAAAGGGGAAAAATGGAATTTGACATTGCCACATGTCAAAAAAAGCATTGGTTAAGTTACAGTATTTAATCACTCCAGGTCTGTATTTCAAAAAAAGCATTTATATGCTGTGATTAGTTAAGTGTGCTGAACCATTCTTCAGTTCAGTTCAGTTCAGTCGCTCAGTCGCGTCCGACTCTTTGCGACCCCATGAATCGCAGCACGCCAGGCCTCCCTGTTCATCACCATCTCCCATTCTTCATCAGATCAGAAATGAAAGTATACAAAGGGTAGGCTGACGTTGTGTTATATAGGATTACAGTTTTTTTTTTAATCAAAGATTAGCAGGCTGTGTTCTGTTATATAGAATGCCCAAGTTCTCCCCATCCATTGCCTTTTCAAAGTAGAATGACAAAATTCAAATTTCAGATGCAGTCAGAGAATGAAAAAAGAGTGAAGATGACTCAGCCTAGAGAAAATATGACTGGTGGAGTATTACTATAAAACAAGCCTCACTGTTCAATCTGTCAACACAAATAACCAGAACAAGTAGGATGGGCCAGGTGGAGAAGAGGAATCTGAACGAATATTGGGTTCTCAGTCTTTTGACTGGTTATAAAAAAAGTGAAAAAGGATAACATTGTGAAGAAGAAAGAGAATGATTCTCTGTTTCCATTCATAGGACTGATTTATTTTTCTTCTATAAAGTGAAACAGGAGATTGCAGGAATAAGTGACTGCCTTTGGAAATCATCCGGTCAGGATGTTAGAGGATAAATATAAATTACATTGTACCTGGTCAAGCCCTTAACGGAAAATTGACTCATTATCAGTAAGCAATACCTTACCTCATATGCAATCTACTTATTCATGGAAGTTTTTTTTTTTTTTTTAAGATTTGAGTTTTCTAAACATTAGGCCTATGAGAATAGAACAGCAGGAGAATTCTGGAACAAAATAACACAGCTTACATTTTTGTGTGTTTCAAAGAATATAGCCACCATGTAAGTAATTGTAATTGGGAGCTGCTTGCTATTGATGATCAGCGATTAGGTTAGAGGTCTTTTTACTTCATAAGCAAAGACTGAGGTCTTGAAAGATCTGATATAGTATAAAGTTTGAGGCTATTTTATTGTAGTATACATGTATGTTTAAAAACAATCCTTAAAACATTTTTATATTTAAGTGACTGATACATTGACTAGCTACTGAGTACAAGGTATATAGACACAGATTCATCAGTTTTATAATTAAAGCAACATGATCCGTGAATGAATTCTGTCATACATTTTCAGGAATATAATGAATTTGAAGGGCAGAATTTGGGTCTGTTTTTATTGTACTACATCACCTGTTTCTTTATAGATCCGGTTACTTTCAAAGCGGTTTGAAGTGACAAGGATAACAAACACTGTCTTTGTAGGTTACAGGCTCACTAGTGGATAGCTATGTGCATTATTGACTTGCCACCAACAGGGTGCCTAAGAACGTACACACTGAGATTGTCCTGTTCTACAGTTTTTTAGCTTGTCGGTATTCAAATCAATAACATGTCCTTTCTAGTTCATGGGGAGGCTCTGGTGCCAAGAAGAAGAGCTGCATTTACGAAATGGAAGCTTTTCACATGACACACGATTATGGAGGGATCCACTTGGACAGTGACTTTTTGCTCAGAATCTTCATAGTGTGAATTTGGAGTTCTGCCATCATCACATTCTGGTAACACCTGCTGAAGTAAACATCTTTGTCACTCGTTCTTGTGGCTTTCTTCCTTTTGCCTAACTAGCCACAACCCTTTTCTGGATGTGTTCACTCTTGCCAGTTGTTCTTCCAAATTTTCCTCTGCACTTCCAAGTGTTATATAAGTGTTTCTTTCCAAACAAATGAAGACATGATACACCATTTAATTTTTATTTTAACAATACATCTAGAGATGCTTTATTCTGTATAAAACATATTTTATTGCATAAATCTATAAATGTAGCATAATCTATTTAATTTGCCCCATATTTGTAGGTCTTTAGTAGTTTTGATGATGATCCTTTTCATGTATTTTACAAATGTGAAAGATACTTTACAAATGTGTCCAAGAAAAAGGATTGCAGCATTACAGGGTTGGTGCATTGATTTTATTGTCAAATTACGTTGCATGGGTATTATAAAAATGTATAATCATATCAGTGTACATGTTCATACTGCACAATTGCACTCATCTCACATGCTAGCAAAGTAATGCACAAGATTCTTCAAGCCAGGCTTCAAGAATATGTGAACCCTGAACTTCCAGATGTTCAAGCTGATTTTAGAAAAGTCAGAGGAACCAGAAATCAAATTGCCAGCATCCGCTAGATCATTGAAAAAGCAAGAGAGTTTCAGAAAAACATCTGTTTCTGCTTTATTGACTACGCCAAAGCCTTTGACTGTGTGAATCACAATAAACTGTGGAAAATTCTGAAAGAGATGGGAATACCAGCCCACCTGACCTGCCACTTGAGAAATCTGTATGCAGAATGAAAAAGTTGGCTTAAAGCTCAACATCAGAAAACTAAGATCATGGAATCTGGTCCCACCATTTCATGGCAAATAGATGGAGAAACAGTGGAAACAGTGTCAGACTTTATTTTTCTGGACTCAAAAATCACTGCAGATGGTGACTGCAGCCATGAAATAAAAAGATGCTTACTACTTGGGACCAACCTAGAAAGCTGAGACATTACTTTGCCAACAAAGGTCCATCTAGTTGAGGCTATGGTTTTTCTAGTAGTCAAGTATGGATGTGACAGTTGAACTATAAAGAAAGCTGAGTGCCAAAGAATTGATGCTTTTGAACTGTGTGTGGTGTTGGAGAAGACTCTTGAGAGTCCCTTGGATTGCAAGGAGATCCAACCAGTCCATCTTAAAGGAAATCAGTCCTGAATATTCATTGGAAGGACTGATGCTGAAGTTGAAACTCCAAAACTTTGGTCACCTGATGTGAAGAACTGTCTCATTGGAAAAGACCCTGATGCTGGGAAAGATTGAAGGTGAGAAGATAAGGGGATGACAGAGGATGAGATGGTTGGATGGCATTGCCGACTCAATGGACATGAGTTTGGGTAAACTCCGGGAGTTGGTGATGGACAGGGAGGCCTGGAGTGCTGCAGCCCATGGGGTCGCAAAGATTTGGACACGACTGAGTGACTAAACTGAACTAAGCTGATACATGTTTAAGGACTCTTTTTTTTTAAACTGCACACTGCCTTTTTTTTCCCTTGGTTGTATTTTTCCTTTGTCCTTTTGATTTACCAAAATACTTAAACATTAAGAAAAATTTTCCTTCTGTCTGCGATATAAATTGAAAATATTTTCCCAAGCTAATATTAGTCCTTGACTTTGTAAACTTTGGTGTAATGAATCTTAAAATGTATATGTTTTAAAATTTATTTATTTAACTTGGTGTCTTTTGTGTTTTTGTTTAATTAGAGTTGACAGGCCCACTCTAATTTTTAAACAAATCTATTGCTTGTGCTTTTGTTTTGCACTTTTTTTGGCAATTGTTTCAATCAATTGATACATCTTATTTTAATGAAATATGTGAAGTAGCTTTACAGATTATTATTTTTCCTTCACTAACTAC
Organism: Procapra przewalskii; assembly: GCA_006410515.1. Lineage (NCBI taxonomy): Eukaryota > Metazoa > Chordata > Mammalia > Artiodactyla > Bovidae > Procapra > Procapra przewalskii. The sequence goes on along the minus strand of SJYF01000464.1, from coordinate 7,137,187 downwards.
CCAATTTTCCACTTTTTGAAAAATGAATCTTTCCCATTGATTTGAAATGTCACCTTTATTATATTCTGAATATTTGCCTCACCATCAATTTTCAAACCCTCCAGCTTTTGGACGATGCTACCTTTTGCTTCTGTGATCTTAGACTTTTTGACTCTCCTCCAACACAAGGAAAACCTCAGGCCTCTACACATAAATCTTTGCTTATCTACCCTGTTTTGGACAAAATACCTTTCATTCTTTCCTCATCAACCTAGGGAAAAACAAGTTTGATTAATTGCTTTATCTAATTCTTCTGTCACTGATGGCATAGATAGAGCCATAAACACAAGTGGAATAATTGTGCTTAAAAACATGTGCTTCTCATAAAAACGATATCTTGTAAATCATTGGTGTTAAAATTGGCTGCAAAGTAAGATGGTTTAAATTGTATGATGTTTGATCAAATATAACTGTGTGAGCCCTCTTCCTAATGCAGCCAAACCATAATATTTAACCCATGAATAACTGTATAAAACTCAGGGATCTACGGAGAAGATTCTGTAGAGTTTGCAAACAGGACTGAGTGTCTAGTTGTCACTTCTACATCAATTAGAGTGACTTTGGATGCAACTGTTTTCTTCAGTGGAGTTTTTATAAGATGTTATTTGAAAGAAATTTCCAGTGGTAAAGAAGCTTTAAAGATACTGACGTATTTGATGAAGACAACAATTTGCAAGACAACTATTTAAATGAAAATTCAGACTTGGTTTTAATCAAAAAGCCATTTGTAATCATCCTATGGTTCATTATATATTTCCCCCACAATCTCATAAAATCCTCTCGAAACCCTCTTTATTGGGCTGTGTTCTTCAGAGAAACAGAATCAATAGGATATAAAATTGTAGGGAATTGGTTCATGCCATTATGGAGGCTGAGAAGTTCTTAGAGTTGACAAGTTAGAGGCCCAGGAGAACAGATATGGAGTTCCAGTCTGAAGGCTGGCAGGCTCAAGACACAGGAAAAGCCAGTGTTGCCATTCCAGTCCAAAGACAGGAAAAAACTGATGTCCCAGTCTGAAAGTGATCAGGCAGGAAAAGTTCCCTCTTATTTGGGAGAGCTCTTGTTGTTCAGTTGCTGAGTCATGTCCAAATCTTTAGGACCCCCATGGACAGCAGCTGAAGGTTCCTCTTCACCTGCCGCCATTAAAATGGTATCACCTGCATATCTGAAGTTGTTGATATTTCTTTTGGCAGTCTTGATTCCAGCTTGTGATTCATCCAGCCCAGCATTTCACATGATGTACTCTGCACATAAGTTAAATAAGCAAGGTGACAATATACAGGCTTGAAGTACTACTTTCCCAATTTTGAACCTATCCTTTTCTCCATGTCCAGTTCTAACTGTTGCTTCTTGACCTGCATACTGGTTTCTCAAGAGCCAGGTAAGGTTGTCTGGTATTCCCATCTCTTTATTAATTTTCCAGTTTGTTGTGATTCACACAGTCAAAGGTTTTAGTGGAGTCAGTGAAGCGGAGGTAGATGTTTTTCTGGAATTCCCTGGTTTTTTTTCTATGATTCAGTGGAGGTTGGAAATTCATTCTCTGGTTCCTCTGCCTTTTCTAAATCCAGCTTGTACATGGGGAAGTTCTAAATTCATGTATTGCTGAAGCCTAGCTTGAAGGATTTTGAGCATCATTTCTCTAGAATGTGAAGTGAGTGAATTGCCTGGTAGTTCGAACATCCGTTGGCACTTGGGAGATAGTCTTTCTTCTAGTCTGGCCTCTGATCGGGTGAGGCTCGCCCGTGTGAAGGGCAGCAGTCTGCCTCACTTGCTTCTATAGGCTTAAATGTTGATCTCATCCAAAACACTCTCACAGAAACACCTAGAACAATACTTGAAGAGAAACCTGAGCACCCATGGCCCAGTCAAGTTCATACATAAAGGCAACCGTCATAATCCCTATCGGTGAACTTATTATATTTTGCCTCTAGAACATGCGTTTTTATTAGCAAGCACTGCCTTGATCTTTAATAAACATCAGATTTCTGAATAAATTAAGCAATTAACTACCATTGATAAACTTATACTTGTTGAATTAAGGATAACAAAAGTTTTGGTAAGAATTTGAATTACCTTTG
>SJYF01000464.1:7088148-7109966 GCA_006410515.1 Procapra przewalskii | reverse complement strand
TGTAGCTTTACATTGGATTTGATATTAGAAGTACTTTAAAGTTCACTTTGAAGGTAATGGAGGATAAACTAATTTCCCATGGAGGACTGACCATGTGAAATCATAACATATGAAAGTAGCACTTTTAAATCTACTGAAGCACAACCGTGGAGTGTAAGTTCCTATCTAAACCCTTGCAGAGCTCAGGAAAGAGAGAGCTATCAAGAATACGGTATTAGATGTCTCTCCAAATAGGATGGGAGGGGATAGACTATTATCCTTCTTGACATTGAGTTGATATTCATTTATATTAATTTCTGGGCTCCCCAGGTAGTGCTAATGGTAAAGAGTCAGTCTGCCAATGCAGAAAATGCAAGAGCTGCAGGTTCGATCCCTTGGTCTGGAAGATCCCCTGGAGAAGGGAATGGCTGCCCACTCCAGTGTTCTTGCCTGGAGAATCCCATGGACAGAGGAGCCTGATGGGTTACAGTACATGGCGTTGCAAAAAGTTAGACACAACTCAGTAGCTAGCACTACTACTACTACATTAATTTTTAACCCTAGGATTTCGGCAAGTGTTTTCAAAAACTATTAAGAGGCAAGAGTTCAATAGAAGTTAAGTTGTAGCTGTATAACCTCACCTCAAAATAACAGAGCATGTCCACTTTGCTTTTTTACAAGGTATTTTCATTCCTAAAATGAGTACCCCTTCAAGGTAGAAGCTAAATCTTTTTCATTTTTAAGTTTGCCACCATGCCAACTAGAGTGTTTTGCAAAGAATAATTCCCAATAATTAGAACTGAATTATATTTCACATTCATTCAGATTAAATTAATTCAATTCAATTGTGTGTTTTCGAACTATGGAGCATAATCACTTCCATATCAACTACTTAACTTCTGGGAGAAAATTAAATGTCTTTGAAAACAAATGCATAGTCATTTGCTTCTCTTAAAAGTATTATTGGAAGACTAGGAAAGTTATTACAAATGTTATCATTAACAAATACAAACAAGGTTATCCACATGCCCTTAGTCATTTTTGATACACAAAAACAATCTCATTGTAGTAGTTTGTTGAACTGTTTCTGGTAACCGTGAAAAGTGAAAGTGAAATGGCTCAGTAGTGTCTAACTCTTTGCAACCCCGTGGACTATACAGCCCATGGAATTCTCCAGGCCAGAATACTGGAGTAGGTCATAGTTCCAAAAGAGATTTTCTCTAGGAGATCTTCCTAACTCAGGGATCAAACACAGGTCTCCTGCATTGCAGATGGATTCTTTACCAGTTGAGCCTCCAGGGAAGCCCAAGAATATGGGAGTGGGTAGTCTATCCCTTCTCCAGCGATCTTCCTGACCCTGAACCAGGGTCCCCTGCATTGCAGGCAGATTCTTTACCCGTGGAGCTACATATTCACTTTCATTTTTCATAGGTGATGTGTAAGCACTACACACAACTCTGACATAGAGTATCTCATTAACTTTTGCTTTCAGACTCGGAGGAAAGAATCATTGCCACCACTTTGGTACAGACATTGGGAGGTGAGATAGGCTCATCCAGTTTTAGAAATGGAAGGAAATAGTCAACTGGACCTGTTTTTAACTAATTTACTATTAAGTGAGCAAACAGTATTGTCAAATATAAATCCAGTATTAGGAATATGCTGGTAAGTAGACAGGACTCCCTGCTCACTCAGTGTCTCTCTTGGAGGCCCATCCAACATTAAGTGGACAAGGTGGTCTATACCATCACCTTCCAGAATTCTGAACCTCTGACATGCTAGAGAAGCCCCATCCAGGCTGAAGACTACTCTATTATCACATAAGGACATCCTTGTCGAGTCAGAATTTCATTCTCCTCTTTCCAATTTTTTGCTATTTAATTAATACTGCAGCAGCTTTGGCTTTGCCTTATGACAAAGAAGTCGAGAAATTTGTTAAATAATTTGGGCAGTGAACTGTAGTGTTAGTTGCCCAGTTACGTCCCACTCTTTGAGGTCCTATGGCCTGTAGCCTGCCAGTCTACAGGCGCCAGAGGACAGCTCCTCTGTCCACAGGATGCTCCAGGCCAGAATACCGGAGTGGGTTGCCATTTCCTTCTCCAGGGCATCTTCCCGACCCAGGGTTAGAACCCAGGTCTCCTGCAGTGCATTTAGATTCTTTACTGTTGAGCCACCAGGAAGCCAAAATAATTTGGGACCAGCCAACATTTGAGGGGGGGTCAGGAAGATCTCTTGGAGAAGGAAATGGCAATGGCCTGGAGAATCGCCACAGACAGAGGAGCCTGGTGGGCTACAGTCTGCGGGATCACAGGGAGTTGGACATGACTGAATGGCTAAGCAGCAGCAGCATTTGAGGGATGATTGGAAACAGTATCTGTCTGGGTGCCAGTCCCTCAGTTTTGCCTGTATGATTCTGAATGCCTGTCTTTCCCCTTGTTTTAGATATTAATTTAAAATTCCAAATTAAAACCAAAAGAAAACAATTCTAGGAAAATAAATGTAATTGGTCTAAATATATTCTTTGTTATTGCATATGATATGATATAAAACATAAATGTCTACATTAATAAGGTCTTTAATCTTTACAGTGTTGCCATGTTAGGAATTCTGTTTTCCCATTGAAAATTCTACATCACAGTAATCAGAACTGGATGTTATTCTTTAGAGGGACAGAGAAATCTCACAGAGGACTGAAGCTAAAATACATTGTGAAATTCATTAAACTTTCCATAATTAGTCTTTCAGCTTAAATCTGTTTTACTATTAGACCTTTTTTTCCCTTAAATTGTCTCTCAATATTATTGTCACATGCCCCATCTTTATTTTCTAAAAAAGAGAGATATTTCTGCTTCTGCTCTTTTGGAAAAAAAAAATTATTTATTTGGCTGCACTGGGTCTTATTTGTGGCATGTGGGATCTAGCTTCCTGACCAGGTATTAAACCTGTATCCCCTGAATTGCAAGCAGAGAATCTTAGCCACTGCAGCATTAGGGAAGTCCCATGACATGATTCCACTTTTTAAATTTTTTAAATTTAAATTTTACTTATTTGTTCATTTAGTTCTAATTAAGGTATTATAGTTAATGTTAAACATTAAGTAAGTTTCAGGTGTACAACATAGTGATTTATAATTTTTAAAGCTTATATTTTATTTACAGTTATTGAAAAAATTGGCCATGTTTCCTGTGTTGCACAGTACATCCCTGTAGCTGTTTAAGCTTTTTATAAAGGAATTCGTACTTCTTAATCCCTCACCCATATATTGCTCCTTCCTCCCTCCCTCTCCTCTCTGGTAATCGCTAGTTCTCTAAATCTCTGAGTCTGCTCCTCTGCTCCTTTTTATTATATTCACTAGTTTGTTGTATTCTTTCAGATTCCATAAATAAGTGATATAAAGTATTTGTCTTTCTTTGACTTATTTCACTTAGCACCATACCCTCCAAGTCCATCCCAGCTTGTTTTTTTTTAGAATATTTTAAATTTATAGACTAAAAACATACTTTTACAATTATTTTTATCTTTTATATTATTTTACAAGGTGCCTTTCTTTTAGTAAATCACTTCCCGGTGGCTTTGAAATTTATACATTCAAGAAGCTCAGAGTTGCTGTAGTTTTGTGAACTTCATACAGAAATAATGCAAGTGAGAATACAATAACTCAAATAATATTTTACATAGATGCCAATAGACAAAAGTGTAGAGACACAGGTACCTGGCAATGTGAACTTCATAGAGGCTTACAGGTGGTTTTAAATACAGTATAGGTAAAATAGCTTAATATTTTAATTGTGTTCCTTTTATATGGGAGACATCGTTTTCCCAGGTGGCACTAGTGGTAAAGAACCCATCTAAAAGCAGACATCAAACTGTTTCTTTTTGAAGACTTTGTGGTTTATCTATGGAAGGTAAGATCTTCTGGAAATACGATGAAACCAATCACAAAACAAAAAAAAATAGGCAGACACTTGAGATTTTGATCATGGCATCCGGTCCCATCACTTCATGGCAAATAGATGGGGAAACAATGGAAACAGTGGCTTCAAAATCACTGCAAATGGTGACTGTAGCCATGAAATTAAAAGACGCTTGTTCCTTGAAAGAAGGCTATGACCAACCTAGACAGCATATTAAAAAGCAGAGACATTACTTTACCAACAAAGGTCTGTTTAGTCAAAGCTATGGTTTTGCCAGTGGTCATGTATGTATGTGAGAGTTGGACTGTGAAGAAAGCTGAGCACCAAAGAATTGATGGTTTTGAACTGTGGTGTTGGAGAAGACTCTTGAGAGTCCCTTAGACTGCAAGGAGATCCAACTAGTCAATCCTAAAGGAAATCTGTTCTGAATATTCATTGAAAAGACTGATGTTGAAGCTGAAACTCCAATACTTTGACCACCTGATGCAAAGAGCTGACTCATTTGAAAAGACCCTGATGCTGGGAAAGATTGAAGGTGGGAGGAGAAGGGGACGATAGAGGATGAGATGGTTGGATGGCATCACCTATTCAATGGTCATGAATCTGAGTAAGCTCCAGGAGTTGGTGATGGACAGGGAAGCCTAGCATGCTGCAGTCCATGGGGTCACAAAGAGTCGGACACGGCTGAACTTAACTGAGATTTTGATACAGTTTTGATCACTGGACTCTGAAGGCAAGTTTATGCGTATCTGAGTAATATTCCAGACATTGGTCAATGCTTGTAATTGTCTACTTGGCAAACTCAGGGTGAAATATGGCAACATGTGAAGATTAGTATTAAAGTTCTCTAATACACACTCCTTTCACATTGATGTTCAAAATTCATCTCATGCAGGATGAGTCAGTTTTGGCAGCAAGAATCATTTTTGCCTCTTCAAATGTCACTGTTGAGAAGGAGATCTTCATTAAAAAAAAAAAAAGAAATAAAAGCAGCAAGTTAATCAATGTGTGTGCTCTCAGTCACTTCAGTCGTGTCCCATTCTTTGTGACCACATGGACTGTAGCCTACTGGGCTCCTCTGTCCATGAGATTTTCCTGCAAGAATATTGGTGTGGGCTGCTATGTACTCCTCCAGGGCATTGTCCCAACTCGGGGCTTGAACCCACATCTCCTGGATCACAGGCAGACTCTTTGCTACTGAGCTACCAGGGAAGCCCAAGTGAATCAATGCTGGTAAGAAAAAAAACAAAACACCATGAGATTATTTCTTGTGTTGAGGAGAAATTGAGTACAGGTATTGCAAACATATATTGAGTATAGTTTTACCCCTCTATCTGAAAATATATATTTATATATATATACATTTACACTTGATTTACTTCTTCCATTCACACCATTCAGTTCAGTTGCTCAGTCGCATCCAATTCTATGAAACCCCATAGACTGCAGCACACCAGGCTTCCCCATTCATCACCAACTCCTGGAGTTTACCCAAACTCATGTTCATTGTGTCACTGATGCCATCCAACCATCTTATCCTCTGTTGTCCCCTTCTCCTCTCACCTTCAATCTTTCCCAACATCAGGGTCTTTTCAAATGAGTCAGCTCTTTGCATCAGGTGGCCAAAATATTGGAGTTTCAGAGTCAACATCAGTCCTTACAATGAACACTCAGGACTGATTTCCTTTAGGATGGACTGGTTGGATCTCCTTGCAGTCCAAGGCACTCTCAAGAGTCTTCTCCAACACCACAGTTCAAAAGCATCAATTCTTAGGCACTCAGCTTTCTTTATATTCCAGCTCTCACATCCATACATGACTAGTGGAAAAACCATAGCTTTGACTAGATGGACATTTGTTGGCAAAGTGATGTCTCTGCTCTTTAATATTCTGTCTAGGTTGGTCATAGCTTTTCTTCCAAGGAGCAAGAATCTTTTAATTTCATGGCTGCAGTCACCATCTGCAGTGATTTTGGAGCCCCCCCAAAAATAAAAATCTGACACTGTTTCCACTGTTTCCCCATCTATTTTCCATGAAGTGATGGGACCGGATTCCCTGATCTTAGTTTTCTGAATGTTGAGCTTTAAGCCAACTTTTTCACTCCCCTCTTTCACTTTCATCAAGAGGCTTTTTAGTTCCTCTTCACTTTCTGCCATAAGGGTGGTGTCATCTGCATATCAGAGGTTATTGAGATTTCTCCTGGCAATCTTGATTCCAGCTTGTGTTTCTTCCAGCCCAGCGTTTCTCATGATGTACTCTGCACAGAAGTTAAATAAGCAGGGTGACAATATACATCCTTGATATACTTCTTTTCCTGACTTGGAACCAGTATGTTGTTCCATGTCCCATTCTAACTGTTGCTTCCCGACCTGCATACAGTTTCCTCAAGAGGGAGGACACATTCATACCATTAGGTACTGGAATGGTGTGATGGGTTGGAAAAATGTGTCCACATAGTATCATATTGGCTGAAGGTCCATTTGTATCATGTGGAAGGGACACTTGAACTTAACTTTGATCATTGCTGATAAACATGTAAAAGTGAAAGTGAAGTGTCAGTCGTTTAGTCATGTCTGACTCTTTGTGATTCCATGGCCTGTAGCCTGCCAGGCTCCTCTGTCTAGGGATTTCCTCAGGCAAGAACACTGGAGAGGGTTGCCATTCTCTTCGCCAGGAGATCCTCCCGGCCCAGGGATTGAACCCATGTCTCCTGCTTTGCAGGCATGTTCTTTCCAATCTGAACTACCAGGGAAGCCCAGTAAACATGTAAACTGCATGCACCTGTGACTTCACATCCATGGAAAACAGAGCATCATGGTTTTCCTGATGAGTAGCAGCTGGCATCTCCCACCCAGTTAGGGCTTATCCCTGATGAGGGGCGAGGTCCACAGAGGTGGTGAAGACAAAGCTCATTTGGAAAAAGACTTTAAAGAGGAAGCCTGTGTTTGATGCAAGCCTTTCCTCAATGAAGTGTAGAATGTACTAGGAAAAAAAAGAATGTACTAGGGAACCAAGATGTCTGATTAAGAAAACCACAGAAAAGGGACATCTTGTGAAAACCCTTCATCATATGAGTAAGTTTGCTATTTTAAGCTGAGAGTTCAGGAAAGACATCAATGATAAAATGACATTTGCAAAGAAGTCCTAAATGAGGTGAGGGAACAGTCGCTGGGATAACTGACAGGCAAGAGGAAAAGCTTTCAGGCAGAGAGAATAAAATTATTTAAGTGATTATCAGTAATTATAGTACCTTGCGACTTTCAATTATCTTCAATAAAACAAATAACCTTATGTTTAACTGACAGTCATGCACATAGCAACTTATAACTGAAAGATTGGTAAAAAAAATGCTATCTTTATAAATTATATGCAGAAATTTTAGTGTTTAAAATTGGAATGTTGGGAGGAAAACACATTCACTTTCTTTATGTTTCTTTTGAGACAACAAATGTGGTACAGCTTTAATGGAGAATAAATGGATATCCCCCCCTTTTTTTTAAATCAGTTAAGTCATAATTGAAATGAGTAATCGATTTGGAAGAACCCTTTTCAGAGTCATCATTGATTATTCTCTTGACCTTCTTCCATACAACTGCATCTGCCTGATAGAACTCGGAAGAAGATCCAGCTAATATCATGACCTAAAATATTCAGAAACTGTCCAGGGAAGCTAAAACTAGAGGGTTGCATTTTAAAACTCAAGAAGCAGGATATATGAACAAAAAAACACCCGAAGATTCAAATCGGCACAGCTCACAGGCATTTCGGGGTGTAGGGGCAGAGAGTCATAAGGCTCTGTCCAAAATTATTTTGTTCTAATAATACATCTTTGTTTTTCTACTCTCATTCTGCAAAACAGACCTTGAAATCCTACCTTAAAATATGCTTAATTCCTCTTGAAATTCTGATTTATTACCTAGATTTATTTTCTAGTCTCTCTCTCTTTTTTTTTCATTTGAAGGGAATGAAACATTTTGTTTCTGTTAAGTGCGAGCATGTGTGCTAAGTTGCCTCAGTCATGTCTGACTCTTTGAGACCTATGGCCTATAGCCTGCCGGGCCCCTCTGTCCGGGGATTCTCCAGGGAAGAATCCTGGAGTGGGTTGCTGTGCCTTTCCCCAGGGAATCTTCCCGACCCGGGAATTGAACCCCCCTCTCTTAGGTCTCCTGCATTGGCAAGTGGGATTTTTTTACCACTAGTGCCAGAGACTGTCTCTATTAAAGTGCTCTGACACTTACATACACATCTTTGCTCTTTAAAATACCAGCCACTTGCATTATATTGAGTTTAAGAAACTACTTACACTGGCCCTGGGGAAGGATCTTTATATAAATGAATGTTTTTCATGGTGACTAGATGGTTTCTGTAAGCCATTTAGAACACATCAGTGTTTAAATCTTTTCTAATCCTGCATTTCTTTTAGGTCTGTGATAAATGTACAAATATCAGTAGGCACATGCTTATTTATTTATTTATCTTTTATATTTGTGAGATCACAAAAAGTGAGGAGATTAACGAGGATACTCAAAAGTCAAGGGTCTTAGGAAAACAAAATTAGTTTTAAAAATTCTGTTGGAAGAAAAGATGAGGGTAGAGACAAAAAGGTAGCCGTACCTAGAACTGCATGGCTACAGCACCCGCTATTCCCCGTATCTGGTCTCTAGTATCCAACTTCTTATAGCAAGCCCAAGCGTTGCTAAATAAAGATAATCTAGGAAATATTGTCTGCATTTGATATGATCATGTCAATTTCCCTATTTTATAACTTTGCTAAAGTAGATATAAAAATACACAGGGGAGAAAAAACAGTAAATACAGACTTCTTTTCTTCTGGTGATATTTTCCTCAATTGCTTTTGAAAAATTCTTCTTTTATGTGCTCAAAGGAAAAGGTTTCCCTCAAAAAATCTAAGTGCTAAGTTGCTTCTGTCATGTCCAACTCTTTGCGGTCCTATGGACTGTAGCCCTCCAAGCTCCTCTGTCCATGGGATTCTCCAGGCAAGAATACTGGAGTGGGTCTCCATGCCCTCCTCCAGGGGATCTTCTTAACCCAGGGATCAAACCCTATCTTTTATGTCTCCTCCATTGGCAGGGGAGTTCTTTACCACTAGTGTCACCTGGGAAGCCCTCAAAAAGTCTACATTTATTTTAAGGGAAAAAATACCCCTATGAATCGGTTCCTTGCAAGGCAGCCAGTTCTCACATGTCAGGGTGAAGTGGCTCCGATGGGGATGCTATGATTATCATGGCATCACCCTTCATCCCCCTTCTGTGAGGCGAAGATCTCTACAAATCTGTCTTTGGCTTTGCAGCATGACCCTGTGTTCTCAAGTTTTGAGCCTTTTCACATATCATCTCCACATGTAGGGCGCATGTCTGAAAATTCAATTCTGTCATTATTTGATAAATGGAGTAAAAGTATTCTTTTATCACACTCTCCTGATTTAAGGGTCTTTTCTGTCACTGTGTAGGTCCAGCTGCCATTGGCTTTCCCTTGACGCATTTTGCATGGATGATACATTTGCATTTTAAGAGTCATCTGTTACTGTGATTCTCACTTCCACAGCAATTTGTTTGATTTCTCATCTGGTGAAGTCATTCTCACCAGAGTTCTTTTCTCTTCTAGTTCCTGCATTATTTCACTACTGATAAGAATTTTCTATAGAGACATCTTGTCACCCTCAGGACAAGAAATGGGTGTAGAATTTTAGGCAGTGACAGATCAATCATTCTCCGTTTACCAGAATGGAAACCAACTTGGCAGAGATGGAATGTGAGAATATGCTTTGGTTTTTTGAGTTTTTATGGCATAATGCCATGTGTAACTGATGCTATTTTCAACACAACAAATTATTTTTATACATTTTTTGCAATTCAGAGAAAGTTAAGAAAGCATAGCATTAACACAGATAAAACAAATGTTAACCATCTTAACAAGCAAAAGAGGAGAGAGGAATAAAGAGTGAAAGGAAAGAAACTGTTGCTGTACAACTGCTGCCACGCTAATTTTATAGCTGGCATTTCTAGCTTTCTTTTGAGTCAAGACAATGTATTTGTGGGCTCCTTTTGGAAGTGGATATTGAGCACAGGTTTCCACCTCTATACAAAAGTAGAGCATTTCTATGAAAACCTCCATAATCTGAAATGGCTTAAAGAGAAGAAGCAATTAACTCACAGCACATCTTGCTAACAGACACACACCATGTATCAAGGTAAAACCCAGAAACTTGCAGCAACAGTTCAAAGCTTTGGGGTCTTGATGCTGAAATACTGAACGTAGTTCCCAGGGAGAAGTTCCATGGCTCCTTTTTGTACTCAGTCTCCTGCCACCTGTACTAGTTGTAAAACAAGACCTGAATGTTATTTTCAACTTTTTTCCTAAAGGTGAAAATCCTTTTTGAATTTCTTTCAGTTAGCAAAAACAAATGCAAATGAAAGTCTTCCACAAAAGTGAAGAAGTGTAAAGCGAACTTTTGAAAAGTGGGGATACTTACATAGGAGTGTGTTTAAAAGATTATCAATCTTATTTAAGTAAAACAAATTATAGCTTAAAAGCTCATGAAGAGAATAATACACAATTATATCAAAATGTTCTATGCTCTCAATTTTAGATTGAGCCACAGGCTTAATAAGCTTCACTTTGACAAAACATTTAAATAGATTAAATAGTTTAGAGAGTTCCCTATACCTGGAAATATATGTGTGTGTTTGTAGTTCACAAAGCTATATCTAAAAAATTAGTGTTCCTAAATAAACAAGCGGAAACAGGTGAATTCTATCAAACATGTAAGAAATAATACAAAACAAAACTTCTTTGAATGTGTGGATCACAACTAACTGTGGAAAATTCTGAAAGAGGTGGGAATACCAGCCCACCTGACCTGCCTCCTGAGAAATCTATATGCAGGCCAAGAAGTAACAGTTAGAACTGGACATGGAAGAACAGACTGGTTCCAATAGGAAAAGGAGTATTGCAAGGCTGTATATTGTTACCCTGTTTATTTAACTTATATGCAGAGTACATCATGAGAAATGCTGGGCTGGATGAAGCACAAGCTGGAATTAAGATTGCTGGGAGACATATCAATAACCTCAGATATGCAGATGACACCACCCTTACGGAAGAAAGAGAAGAAGAGCCAAAGAGCTTATTGATAAAAGTGAAAGGGGAGAGTGAAAAAGTTGGCTTAAAACTCAACATTCAGAAAACTGAGATCATGGCATTTGGTCCCATCACTTCATGGAAAATAGATGGGGAAACAACAGAAACAGTGTCAGGTTTTATATTTTTGGGCTCCAAAATCACTGCAGATGGTCAATGGGTCATGATTTAAAAGATGATTGCTCCTTGGAGGAAAAGCTATGACCAACCTAGACAGCATATTAAAAAGCAGAGACATTACATTGCCAATAAAGGTCCATCTAGTCAAAGCTATGGTTTTTCCACTAGTCATATATGGATGTGAGAGTTGGACTATAAAGAAAGCAAAGCACTGAAGAATCGATGCTTTTGAACTGTGGTTTTGGAGAAAACTCCTGAGAGTTCCTTGGCCTGCAAGGAGATCCAACCAGTCCATCCTAAAGGAAATCAGTCCTGAATATTCATTTATTCATTGGAAGGACTGATGCTGAGGCTAAAACTCCAATACTTTGGCCACCTGATGTGAAGAACTGACTCTTTGGAAAAGACTTTGATGCTGGGAAAGATTGAAGGCAGGAGGAGAAGGGGACCACAAAGGATGAGATGGTTGGATGGCATCACCCACTCAATGAACGTGAGGCTGAGTAAATTCCAGGAGCTGGTAATGGTAGGAAGGCCTGGTGTGCTGCAGTCCTTGGGGTCACAAAGAGTCAGACATGACTGAGTGACTGAACTGACTGATACAAACATGTTTAGAAAATTGTTGTTCAGCCCCTTAGTTGTGTTTGGCTCTTTGTGGCCCCACGGGCTGCAGGATTTCGGGCTTCCCTCTCCTTCACCATATCCCAGAATTTGCTCAGACTCACTGCCATTGAGTTGGTGATGCCATCCAACCATCTCATCCTCTGTCGCCCTCTTCTCTTCCTGCCCTCAGTCTTCCCAGCATCAAGGGCTTTTCCAATGAGTTGGTTCTTCACATCAGGTGGCCACAGCATTGGAGCCTGAGTTTCAGCAAGGGCCCTTTCAATGAATATTCAGGATCGATTTCCTTTATGATTGATTGGTTTCATCTCCTTGCATTCCAAGGGACTCTCGAGCGTCTTCCCCAGCACCACAGTTCTAAAGCATCAATTCTTCAACATGCAGGCTTCTTTATGACCCTTTATGGTTCTATTAGGCATTCTCATATTTTGACAATAACTTGTCTCCTTTTGAAAATTGCATTAGAATTGAGTACATGAAGACTAGGAAATCCCATGGACAGAGGAGCCTGGTAGGCTGCAGTCCATGGGGTCACTAAGAGTTGGACATGACTGAGCGACTTCACTTTCACTTTTCACTTTTATGCACTGGAGAAGGAAATGGCAACCCACTCCAGTGTTCTTGCCTGGAGAATCCCAGGGACGGGGGAGCCTCATGGGCTGCCATCTATGGGGTCGCACAGAGTTGGACACGACTGAAGCGACTTAGCAGCAGCAGCAGCAGCAGCAGTGTTTCTAAGTTGATGCTTGCTTTATCCATAATGAGAAGAGGGACCATACCCTGAGACCTACACATCTGAGCCATTCACTGTGGCTTCAGGGAGAGATCCTAAGGTTAGAAATTCTAGGACGCTCTTTTGCCAGCTAATTCAGGAGGGATTATTTAAAGGAAGTTATTTAAACTGCACCTGATTTAAATATATCAATTAACAAAGTCGTTACTAAAGTGTGTATGTGTGTGTGTTAGTCGCTCAGTCGTGCCCGACTCTTTGCGACACCATAGACTGCAATCCACCAGGTTCCTCTGTTCATGAGATTATCCAGGCAAGGATGCTGGAGTGGGTTGCCATTTCCTTCTCCAGGGGATCTTCCGAGATCTTAACTTTAATGTATCAATATTGTTCATTTGCATAGTACAATCATACTAAGTGGACAGGACTACTTAGGATGAAGTCTTGGGGCCTCCATAGCTGGAACAATGTGCGAGGTTTGTGCCATTTTATAGAGACAAATTTCTCCCATCCAGTGACATTTCATGTTTGTTTGTTTCAATAAAGCTTGTGGTTCATGAAAAATAGAATTGCATTTTTCTGATGTACAGATTTTCATTCTTCTTTCTTTTTCTCGAATCCTGTTTTCTGCAATGTTACAAAGTGTCTTCATCTTGCAAAATTAATATGAATTTTGTAAAATATGACACACAAGATGAATATATTGGGATTAACAATTATGAAGGAAAAAACTGAAAATATTGTAGAAGGTGGCATAAAAACCATATAGTTTCATGAATCTGTATCCAGCCCTGCAGGAATTAGGTTCAACCACCAGATAACATTATTTGTTGCCATTCACCTTTTTCTCCACTAATCCCTCCCTCCACTGCTTCTTCCCGTTTTTATCTATTTGAAAATAGCATTAATTAAGATTGCAAGTGTTTTTAAGACCCCTCTCAGGTTCAAATATTGCTCTTAGATGTAATAACAGAAATAAATTCTTTTCCAAGTCTTAATCTCAAAAGAAGCATTGCTATATTAGCTAAAAGAATTCAATTTTACTCTGGAGAACTCATTCAAAATAATTTTTAAAAGATTAGCTTAATGTTATTTCTTCCCATCAGGCTTGATTTTTAAGGAAATAAATCTTTTGCAGTTTGGTGATACATGTATTATAAGTACATTCAAAATATTTATTTATTACAAGACTGAGACTAATGTTAGGTGCAATTCTGTGTGTAATTCTGTAATCAGTCTTATTGTTATTGTGATCATAGAAAGGGAGTAAATTCTTTCTACCTGGATTAGGAAACTGAATTTGTGTAAATATCACCAAAGGTGTAGACACAAATCACAAGTCAACAACCCTTTTTTTTCCTTTTTTTACATTAAAAATTCCCATTAGAGTCAGTTTGTTATTAAGCTATATAACTTCCAGCCTTTCTTCTAGCAGACAGCATTTTTCATTTGTGGAAATAGCCTTTCAGTTGTTGGTTATTTTCTAATCTTGATATATTAAAATGGAGCAAAAGATTTTCTCCAGAGCATCTTGAATGCTGTCTTCATTATTCTTCTTCTTTTCCTAATAGCCTTTAATGTAAGAGTCCTTTCTATTCTCAGTGAGCTGAATAAATTATTACATCTTAGAATATGTCATCTTATTATTATTATTACCCAAACTAGAAACGCTTTTTACATGTTTAGTGGTTTCTTTGGAGACTGATGCCACAAAAAAAGGAAACACATTTAAGCAACACGTTAAACACATTAAAAGCAACAACAAAGATCCTACAGAGGAAACTCAAGCTGCTTTTGTACTGTGTACATAGAGCATGTTTTCAAATAATATAAGTCAGATAATATAAACCGATGTTAAATAGATAAATTAAACGGTGTTCAAACTGTTTTGATTCCTTCCATTGCAAATCACTGGGTATGACTGAGAAAATGATTCCAAGGGAGACGCACTGCTTTATTTTTATTTATTTATTTTCATTGGAGCATAATTGCTATGTAGCAGTGTGAACCCTCTGCATATACAGGTATGTCCTTGCCATCTTCAGGCTGCCTTCCACCCTCGCCCCTTAGGTGAAGCCTTGAAAGCGAAAGAGGAGAAAGAAAAGGCTGGCTTAAAACTTATCATTCAAAAAACAAAGATCATGGCATCTGGTCCCATCACTTCATGGCAAAATAGGTGGGGGAAACAATGGAAATAGTGGCAGACTATTTTCTTGGGCTCTAAAAATCACTGCAGATGGAGACTGCAGCCATGATATTACAAGATGCTTACTCCTTGGAAGAAAAGCTATGACAAACCTAGACAGCATATTAAAAATCACAGATTATTTTTCCAACAAAGACCCATGTAGTCAAAGTTATGGTTTTTCCAGTAGTCATGTATGGATGTGAGAGCTGTACTGTGAAGAAAGCTGAGCACCGAAGAATTAATGCTTTTGAACTGTGGTGTTGGAGAAAACTCTTGAGAGTCCCTTGAACTGCAAGGAGATCAAACCAGTCCATCCTAAAGGAAATAAGTTCTGAATATTCATTTGAAGGACTGATGTTGAATCTGAAACTCCAATACTTTGGCCACCTGATGCAAAGAGCTGACTCATTTGAAAAGACCTTGATGCTGAGAAAGACTGAAGGTGGGAGGAGAAGAGGATGACGGAGGATGAGATGGTTGGATGGCATCACTGAGTCGATGGCCATGAGTTTGAACAGGCTTCAGGTGTTGGTGATGGACAGGAAGCCTGGCTTGATTCAGTCCATGGGGTCACAAAGAGTCGAACATGACTGAGCAAGTGAACTGAACTGAATTGCTTTACGCACCCAGTTTTTGAAGGGCTTAAGCGAACCATCATCTCACTTGACTGGAATCAGATACACGCATTGCCAAGGTTATTTTATGGCTCCATTTCTGCAAAGGAGAGATATGTCATCATAGTTTCCTTTTATTTCTATTGAGCTCACACAATGGTAAACGTGTTTAAAAGTGTGATATTTGAGGCCTCATACAACTGGGTCTGCTTCCACTTATTAGTTATCTTATCTTGAATAAATTACTCATGTTCCATAAACAACCCTTGTTTTTTTAAGAAAGGCATCATAAAGCACCACATTAAACCCTACATCATAGTATTGTTAAAACATTTACACTGAAAATTTACTGTAAAACTATCTATTACTACAGTGGCATTCATATACAAGTACACAGTAAATGTTCCCCATAATTATTTCACCATTTATTATTGGCATTGTACATGGATTGTCTTGCCTCAAACCAAACTAATCTTGTTTTCCATTTCACTTTAAGTGATTATACCTACATATGAAGTAACTAAAATATGTTGGTTCTATTCGGTCATTATCTTGTGAGGCCTGCCAACCAAATTTATATGGCTACTTACACTCTTTTTCCATAAATCACTTTTCAGGGTCTTCTAGTAGAGTCTTAGGCTTTGGAAAAGGCTCGAGTGGACATGAATATACGCGCATGTCTGTGTGTTTTCCTGTGGCTGTGTGTGGGCATCCGTGAGTGTGTGGACACATGTTTTAGGCTTCCAACAGAGAAATCTTTAGAGGAAAGCTGCACGGGGCTAAGCCTCTCCCAACCCCTTCCAGACAACGTGCCCCAGAACGTGAACTGAATTCATCCTGTGTTTACCATTTCTGCCAGTTTTCTACCTTCCTCTCTGGCTACTCCTTCTCAGTATAATTTTTTCTTGAATATTCTGCCAGATTCTGACCATTGAATATTGAGTTTTCAGTACTTTACAATGGCTCGTCTTTTACTTCTTGACTACTGCTCTTTCCTAGAGTAACTGGGCCCACCTTCATAGTTCAGTTATGGATGGCTCTGTAACTATATCTATCTGATGCAATCGCTCTAAGTATCTTGAAGCATATGTTGCTGCTGTTTAGTTGCTAAGTCATGTTTGACACTTTTGCAACCCCACGGACTGTAGTCTGCCAGGATTCAGACTGTCCACAGGATTTCCCAAGCAAGAATACTGGAGTAGGCTGCCATTCCCTTCTCCAAGGGATCTTCCCCACCCAGGGATTGAACTGGGGTCTACTGCATTGCAGGCAGATTCTTTATCATCTGAGCCACTAGGGAAGCCTAGTATCATATATTACAGTCTAATTCCATACTTATATGTAGCTTATGAGAGTTTTTCTGCAGCTGTTGAATAAATAAATTAGCAGTGATTATTATAAATTAAATACCAATAACCTTTGCCATAGTCATTGATATGTGGGAAAAGATAAGTAAGTTATTTTAATAACAGTTAGCTATGTGCTCTAATTTGTATAATTCCTTTTTATATTTTGAATTCACTCAGTGAACCACATTGCTCATTAAGTATTATTCAGGCAAAGAACAGATATACCATAACGGAAATGCTTTAATTGGTATCTGTCTAATTACTTGGCCACTAGGACCATGTCTACATGTGCAAAATGAAGTGCAAAACTAATTCAACATTCTACATTATTAGAGAAAAAGCATGGGCTCTAATTATATGAATAGCATATCATTGTGAAATGTAGTTTTTTAAGAAGATGGTGTTAGTACAAATTGAGCCTTAGGATATCTTGAGGTATACACTTCCAGAGCATATCACTCTGAAGTCTGTACATGCTTTGTCAGACTAGCAGTCTGAAACCATATACAGGCAAACTAGGCAGAAAAAGGTAATTTCTTCCAGCTCCACCCATTAAAACATTTTAATTATAAATTGAATTTCTAAATAAAGCATCATTTGTGAATAGACTCAGAGAATTCTGACATTCTTATATTTCGTGATCAGCAAAACTTAACCTTTTAATATGTAGAGAGCTGAATCTGAGACTGTTTAATGAGTAGCTTCTAGGATTAATTCAACCAAAATCCCTCCCTCTCTATTTCTAAGTTGCCAAGTCCTGCTATGGAAAATGGCAAGTATGTTTTGGGTGTTCTTCCAAATGTGTGACTTTAGTGATGCTGGAGACCACGTCGGCTGGTCTCGCCTCCTTCCCCTAGCTGTTTTCCTCTCCTTCAGCACTCCATCCCAGGGAATTTGGACTGTGGCTGCCCATCCCTAATCCAGATTCTTCCAGGAATTTGTAATTAGTGGGGCAGATATCACCTTGCCAAACTCACTTATCATCTTTTTGCCTCATTTTCCTCATATGTTAAATGGAATAATGACAGTACCTACATCATAGTCTTGTTTTGGATGAGGATTAAATGATATTATAATGAGATGCATGGAACATTGCATGGTACATAGTCAGGATTCTACTGGTGTAAACTTTTAGTATCATTTTCTTGTTATCATCACCCATAGTAGTTGTAGCTACATTAGTGTTAAGATTGATGACCTTAAGGAATATTTCCGGAGAAGGCAATGGCAACCCACTCCAGTACTTTTGCCTGGAAAATGTTATGGACGGAGGAGCCTGGTGGGCTGCAGTCCATGGGGTCGCTAAGAGTTGGACACGACTGAATGACTTCACTTTCACTTTTCACTTTCATGCATTGGAGAAGGAAATAGCAACCCACTCCAGCGTTCTTGCCTGGAGAATCCCAGGGACGGGGGAACCTGGTGGGCTGCCATCCATGGAGTCACACAGAGTCAGACACGACTGAAGCAACTTAGCAGCAAGGGATATTTACCTTACATTATAGGTGTTGGTGCTTTTGAACTGTGGTGTTGGAGAAGACTCTTGAGAGTCCCTTGGACTGCAAGGAGATCCAACCAGTCCATTCTAGAGGAGATCAGTCCCGTGTGTTCTTTGGAAGGAATGATGCTAAAGCTGAAGCTCTAGTACTTTGGCCACCTTATGTGAAGAGTTGGCTCATTGGAAAAGACTCTGATGCTGGGAGAGATTGGGGGCAGGAGGAGAAGGGGATGACCGAGGATGAGATGGCTGGATGGCATCACGGACTCAATGGACGTGAGTTTGAGTGAACTCCGGGAGATGGTGATTGACAGGGAGGCCTGGCATGCTGCGATTCATGGGGTCTCAAAGAGTTGGACATGACTGAGCGACTGAACTGAACTGAAGTGAACAGATATTGGGCTTCGCAGGAGGCGCTAGTGGTAAAGAACCCACGTGCCAATCCAGGAGATGTAAGAGACATCAGTTCAGTCCCTGGGTTGGGAAGATCCCCTGGAGGAGGTATGGCAACTTGCTGCAGTATTCTTGCCCTGGAGATTTCCATGGACAGAGGAACCTGGCGGGCTACAGTTCATACAGTTCACAAACAGTTGGACATGACTGAAATGACTTAGTAGGCATGGATACATGCCCTTGTTTTTTACCTCTTTACTAGTCAAAGTTGGGTCATATGCTGTTATTACTTATTACACAACAAAATCGCCCTGAGACTTGGTCCTAATATCATTACTAAAAATGGAGGTAGGGACAGCTGTACAGGTTCAATAGGCTCTTGAGAGGGAGACAGGACTCCTTTAAGCTTTAGGAATGTTCAGATTATTTACCCAAGTCCTCCAATAACTTAGATGTAATAAAGAGATAACCTTTCTGCAAGAGCAAGATGGTTAGAGGCCAGTTACTGAGTGATGCTTAGAGCCTTCTCTGATTGACATAAGCAAAACTCACTTGCAAAATTTCCTAAGGGCCAAAGTCCAGGAACATTTATCTTTTTGCTTCTCTGTCTGTTTTATCGATAAGGTGTTGCACAGGACAGTTTATATGAAATGTCTTCAATTAAATTTCATAGTGAAAGTAGGTACAAGTTAAGGATAGCAGGTTAAGATGATCGTAGATGAAAAAGGAACCTGAATTCACATGTGGTGAATCTTAATGAAGGGGATGAGTTGGAGCAGGAAGCTGTAACTTATCAGAAGGACTGTCAGCTTTTATGGTTCTTTTTCAGAAAGAGAGAGAGATCATTTCTCTTAATGCAAAGGGCCTTCCTTTCTTTCTGCTTCTTGCATTGGTAGGTTGCTGCTTTGCCTCTTCTGACAGGAGGGCTTCTGTTAAATCAGTCCTCTGTTCTACTACAGTACTCTATATTAAAAAAAATTAATTTCTGCAGTAAGCACATATACATTTTAAAATTAAATATATTACTATCACTGTTTGTTTTAAAACCAACACAGTCAATGAAATAGAATACTTTATAGTTTTAAAATACTGAGTGTTAGTATTTGATGAACTCCTGATTTTCATTTTCTCTTTATACTCCACTATCTAAAAAATGTTATCAGGTCTCACATATAACTCTTTCTTGCTTTCAGTGTGAGTTAAAATGATATCAATAACCTGAACAGTTTGCAGATAATGTATCCTGCTGCTAAGTCACTTCAGTCGTGTCCAACTCTGTGTGACCCCATAGATGGCAACACATCAGGATCCCCTGTCCCTGGGATTCTCCAGGCAAGGACACTGGAGTGGGTTGTCATTTCCTTCTCCAATGCATGAACGTGAAAAGTGAAAGTGAAGTCACTCAGTCGTGTCCAACTCTTAGCGACCCCATGGACTGCAGCCCACCAGGCTCCTCCGTCCATGGGATTTTCCAGGCAAGAGTGCTGGAGTGGGTGCCATCGCCTTCTCCGAATGTATCCTATGCCCCAGCTTTTATTCTTAAATATTAAGCATCTCAGTTCAATAATATGTGTACTCTGGGTATGCTAAGTTGCATCAGTCATGTCTGACTCTCTGGGACCCCACAGTCTATAGCAGGCAAGGCTTCTCTGTCCCTGGAATTTTCCAGGCTAGAGTACTGGAGTGGGTTGCCACGCCCTCCTCCAGGAGGTCTCCCCCCTCCAGGGGGTCTTCCTGCATGGGAAGTCTAGTATATCTGTCTCCCGCACTGGCTGGCAGGTTCCTTACCGTTAGTGCCTCCTGGGAAGCCCCATATGTATACAGAAATACATCTAAGCAATGAAATAATCTGTCTTTCATACTTCCAATCATGTCTGATGGAGAAAACAATGCCAGCTACCCAAGAGTTTTCCTGGGATGCTTATTTCAAACGTGTCCTGTGTGCTCATCTCTAGTCAGTCCAGCTGCGTAGAAGGTAGTGGTTTATCTGGAACAAACTACAGTTTGTTAAGTAGGATGAGGCTGAGCGGCTATAACAAGCCTCAAAATGCAGCCCTTCAAGCAAATGCAAAGGTAATTTGTTTTTAGAGTGACAATCTAGGTGAGTGGGGCTCCACTTTTGGAAATATTGAAGGAACTGGGTCAGCAGGCAGCTCTCGCCTCTTAACCTGTAACTTATGAGATGAGTCCAGTCCTTGTCCACATTCCACTGTTGAGAACATAACAACATCAGCGTCTTAGAAACAGAGGAGGTGGAAAACATTATTACCTGGGCACTCAGGTGTTAGGAGGAAGGCTGTGTGAGGAGACAGCTAGTAATCTCTAAAAGACATCATGAAATAGGCTTGCTGAGGTTTGGGCCTACAAATGATGCAAATATTATTGTGTATGTTGTAGGTGACAGAGCATCAGAATCTACCTAGGATCAGAGGTTACAGAGCAGGGATAAGCTGGGCATCATAAAAGGGATATATCAGAGATTAGAGATGCCACTGAAACAAATCAGACACAAAAGCAGGGAGATTTCATGCATCCTTTCACATAACAAAGTTGTGCCACTTAGTGAAGAAGATTCTTCTCTACCCATTGTGAGGGCTGTACATTGAGAAAATGATGGGGCGAGCTGGGGCGAACAACAGCAATATGGGAAGTACCAGACATTTCTGCAGTCACTGTTGATGTCTGTGGTGTTTAACGATGGAGCTAAGAGCAGAGTAAGGCCCCAGATGATGGAGATCAGATCTGAAGATGAAGGCAGAAGATGGAGCATATCTATGACTCAAGCTGGGGATTGTGAAGAAATGAGTCATCTCAGTATACTTGTCTCCAATCGGAGCTTCCAAAGACAGAGGCTGAGTGCTTTTCCACTGTTGCTATCACTCATGCTCCTTCGGCACTGTTGTCTTTTATTTCTTGTCTGCGATGGGAGGAGAAGGAAGTGGTGTACTCAGATCTCTGAGTATTCAAGGTGAAGAAATAGGTTGAAAGTTTACCAGGGAGAACAATGAATGTTCTAAGCATGAAGCTCTGCCTACAGTGAGATGATCTTTAGGGAAATTTCCCATCATAGATAGAAAACTCTTAATTGAGCCAGTAAACGAACTCTATAAGATGGTCTCCAAATGCAAACACTATTTTGAAATCCCAAGTTCATAGTCAGATTCCTCAAAAATATGAGCTGGAAGTCACAGACAGCAGATGAGAAAGTGCTAATTCATCAGTCCCACTTCGCTGGCATCATGGGAAAGCCAT
>SJYF01000464.1:6960542-6972123 GCA_006410515.1 Procapra przewalskii | reverse complement strand
ACTCGATGGACGTGAGTCTGAGTGAACTCCAGGAGATGGTGATGAACAGGTAGGCCTGGCGTGCTGCGATTCATGGGGTCGCAGAGTCAGACACGACTGAACGACTGAACTGAACTGAACTGATCTATAAAAGGAGTTTCACATGTATAGAATAATGATTTTGAAAGCTATCAAGTCATTATTGGATTAGAATATCAGTGTTAAACAGAAATTTCACAACCATTTCAAAATCCCCTTTCAAAATGAATGGAGTCAAAAATTTAAGCATGTTTTTAATGTAAGAGTGAAACTGTATGAACTGATCCTTGTATTTATCATGTTCTGGTATTTTCTAAGTACTGCATGCAAGTCAATTCATTGTTAATCTGCACAATTAACCTCAGAATACTCCTGTGCCTGCATGCTAAGTCTCTTCAGTCATGTCTGAGTCTGTGACTCTATGGACTGCAGCCCACCAGGCTCTTTTGTCCATGGAATTTTTCAGGCAAGAATACTGGGGTGGGTTGCCATGCCCCCCTTCCAGGGGATCTTGCTGACTCAGG
Source organism: Procapra przewalskii (assembly GCA_006410515.1). Classification (NCBI taxonomy): domain Eukaryota; kingdom Metazoa; phylum Chordata; class Mammalia; order Artiodactyla; family Bovidae; genus Procapra; species Procapra przewalskii. The sequence goes on along the minus strand of SJYF01000464.1, from coordinate 6,971,581 downwards.
GATCAAACTCAAGTCTCCTGAGGTTCCTGCACTGCAGGGGGGAGGGGAGTCTTTACCACTAGCACCAAGTGGGAAGCCCTCTTCCTATTTTTCAATCAAGAAATTAGACATAAGCAGGATTAGATAAAGGTCCTTACAGTCAAAGTTATGTTTTTTCCAATAGTCTTGTATGGGTGAAGATAAAGAAAGCTGGGAACCGAATAATTGAAGCCTCTGAACTGTGGTATTGGAGAAGACTCTTGAGAGTCCCTTGGACTACAAGGAGATCAAACCAGTCAAGCCTAAGGGAAATAAGTCCTGAATATTCATTGGAAGGACTGATGTTGAAGCTGAAACTCCAATACTTTGGCCACCTAATATGAAAAACTGACTCTGGAAAAGAGCCTGATGCTGAGGAAATGCTGATGCTAAGGCAGGAAAGAGAAGGGGCTGACAGAGGATGTGGTGGTTGGATGGCATGACTGACTCAGACATGAGTCTGAGCAAGCTCCAGGAGCTGGTGATGGACAGGGAGGCCCGACGTGTTGCAGTCCAAGGGGTCACAAAGAGTGACACGATTGAGTAACTGAACTGAACCAAAGATTAGATAGTGCTTTCCTGGGGGTTCAGGTGGTATAGAATCTGCGTGCAGTGCATGAGACGTGAGTTTGATCCCTATCTTGGGAAGATCCCCTATGGAAAGAAATGGCTACCCACTCCAGTATTCTTGTCTGGAGAACCCTATGGACAGAGGAGTCTGGCAAACAGTTCATGGGGTCACAAAGACTCAGACTGAGCGACTAACATTTCAGCATTAAGTAAGATACACTCATAAATGATGGAGCCAATTTCAATTTGAATGCATGCTCAGACTTATATCATCTTACATCACTGCTTTAGCTGTGTCATGGTGGAATGAACTTATTTGTTTTAAAAAATCCAGAATTAGGCCAATGGTCTCCTGAGTAAATTTAGTGTTCTCTTCCTCTCATGATTCGTTGCTGTTATTCAGTTGCACAGTTGTGTCTGACTCTTTTTGACCCCATGGACTGCATGCCAGCCTACCCTGTCCTTCACTGACTTCAGGAGCTTACTCAAATTCATGTACGTTCAGTCATCTCATCCCTTGGTCAACCTCTTCTCCTCCTGATTTCAATTTCCCCATCATCAGGGTTTGATTTGATCCATTTACAGTTGGTTACTGAGTACATATTGCAGTGTGGAGGGCATTTCCAAGTCTTGAAATATTTGAAATATGTAAATAAGGGGAAACATGATCACATGTATACAGACATTAATACAGATGACTGTGATGGCTGAGAAAAGAGAAGCATATAGTTAGTCTATGAAAAAGACAAAATCACTCTTTAGTCATGACATAAAAGCAGGGACTTCAAGAAAATGTTATTTACATTGTATTTGCTTTATTTTTTTGTCTTAAGACAGAGTCTTTTTAAAGTTAATTTTTACTTGATTATAGTTGATTTGCAATGTGTTAGTTTCTGCTGTACACCAAATTGAATCAGTTATACATACACATATATCCCCTCTGTTTTGGATTTCTTTCCCATTTAGGTAACCACAGAGCACTGAACTGAATTTCCACTGCTACAGTAGGTCCTTGTCAGCTATTAATTTTATATCTAGTAGCGTGTAGATGTCAGTCCCAATCTCCCTGTTTCTCCCCTTCTTCCCCTTCGATAACTACCATCTTCTTCTCCACATCCGTGTCTCTATTTCTATTTTGTAAATAAGTTCTTTGATATCACTTATATGTGGAATCTTAAAAAAAATGGTACAAATGAACTTATTTACATAGTCTTTAAATTACATTCCAGCAACAAGCTAGCATAGGCAGAAATAGAGGTGCGAAAGTAGCATATGTTCAGAGCCTAGCCATGGCCAGTAATTCAGCGTCAATGGGCAGGACTTCAAGAAGCAGCCTGGAGGAGTGGAACACGGCAGACTGCAGAGCACTGACTGTGTACTGTTGAGGCGTCTAGGGTTTTTTTTTTTCTTGGAATAATGAACCATCATAGGTATTAGCAGGGAAACAACATGATTCAATTATTGGAAATTCTGCAAATATATTTTAAATTATATGGAAGATATAGCAAAAGTAGAAAGTCTCATATCTTTCAATGACAAATGTTATTAACAGATCCTTAAAGAAAATGTATCTTTGGCTTTCCTATTAATTTTTTAAAAGTGAGAACTCATTTATTTTGTAAGGTTCTGATGATATAATCTCATTTCTTTATTAATAAATTATGTCTTTAGGTACAGTCTGAAGCAAATCAATATTACCCAAGTATTATGGTGCCATTGCTCTTTAGTGAAAGGAGGTGTGTTACTTAATTTATAAAACTGAAGCAGAGTAAAACATTAAATCAGTTCTTAAAACACTTTCCCATTCACAACTATGTTTATTTATGAATTAACAAGTTTGCCAAGAAAAAATCATTTTGTAGGAAAGATTGTTTTACTTATATTCTAGAGAAAGTATTTTGCATATATATGAGGTCTTTCATAATATTTCACATTTTTGTTCCTAATTTATATATCTCTGTTAATCCTCAAACCAATCAGGGTTTCTTAAAGTCCCAAGATTTTGTGTTAGGTCTGTGAAATGAATAGATTTTCTGAAAACCACACAAATTTAGTTAATGCAAGTGATACCCAATTTCTCCATTTAAAAATCATTGAAATAGTAGGAAATATTCTAAACCTGGCTTCCCTGATGGCTCAGTGGGTAAAGAATCCACCTGCTAATACAAGAGACACAGGTTCCATCCCTGGGTCAGGAAGTTCTCCCGGAGAAGGGAACGGCAACCCACTCCAGTATTCTTGCTTGAAAAATCCCAAGGACAGAGGAACATGGTGAATTACAGTCCATGGGGTTTCAAAGAATCAGACACGACTGAGTGACTCAGCATTGCACTGCGTTCTGAGCATATGCCGTATGTTATTAAATCTTAATTTTAAGGCAAGGTACGCAGTAATAGGCATAATTTTACTTTAAGGCTGATGAGTAAAATTTTCAAATTAAAAGGCATTAAGCCATAAATGATCCATTACCTCAAAACACATGATTATTACCTATCAATATACATATTAATTTAATTTTCCACTATAATTAAACAAAAATAAATTTGAAAGACTAAGTAAATTTTTTTGAAAATAGTTTTTTTTTTTTTCCTTTTTTTTCTGCTCTGTTTTTTGGTGACCATTCATAGAACGTCCTTCTTCTCTCCTGGGTATCTTCTTTCTCTAAAATCCACAAAGTGATGGAATTAAATTTTACTTATAAACTTTTCTCATAGAAATAGCTTCCCCACTGTGCTGTCCTTTAAGGATTTTTGTTTATGTATATTCCATCCATCCATTTACTCATTAAAATTTATATTGATCACTGTGTGTGTGTGTGCGCGCGTGGATGTGTGTGCGCACACATGTGTGAGTTGCCCAATCATGTCTGACTCTGTGATTGAGCACAATACTAGGATGATGACTAAGGAGTTCATAGTTTTTTTGTGGAGAGAGAACCAACAAAGAAATGCATTATAAAATCCAGCCTGATAAGGGCTGTTAGTTGCCCAGTCACGTCCAGCTCCTTGGGACTCCATGGACTGTAGCCCTTCAAGCTGCTCTGTCCATGGAATTCTCCAAGCAAGAATACTAGAGTGGGTTGTCATTTTCTCTTCCAGGGGGTCTTGCTGACACAGGGAGGGAAACCAGGTCTCCTGAACTGCAGGCAGATTCCTTACCATCTGAGCCACCAGGGAAGCCTGGGGGAGAGTGAATAGAGAACGTGCAATTGAATTTTGACCTGATCCTCTTACAGGTGCAGATCACTTCCTCACTTTACTATCTTCATTCACCTAGAGCAATTGCAGAGTACCGCTTAGCACACATCTCTTGCATTGTAACATTTTGTCTATAAATAGTCCAAAGGAAAGCCCAGGACATATCTTGGGTATGCGTGCATGAGTGCTCAGACACTTCTTTCGTATTCAACTCTTTGTGACCCCATGAACTGTCACCCGCCAGGCTCCTCCGTCCATACGATTCTCCAGGCAAGAGTACTACAGTGGGTTGCCATGCCCTCCTCCAGGGGATCTTTCCGACCCAGGGATCGAACCTGTGTTTCCCGAGGATCTTGAATTGCAGGCACAGATTCTTTACTGCTGAGCCACTGGGAAAGCCCATCTTGGGTATGTCCATATTCAAAAGCCTCTTTCGATTCTGCAGCACAATTACCCATGATTTGTAAAGGGTTTGCTATAGGAGGTGATTGCTTCATTTTTATGTATTTTCAGAACCCATCTGACTACGGACTTTTTTTGTGTCCACGTCTGGAATATTCTCAGTGCCATTCTGACTATGATTATCTCCTTCCTTTTGCCCTTCCTCTACTCCTGTCCATCACTCACCCCACTCACCCCCTTTACTTCCTTCTGGTAAAGTCTTAGATGCCCAGTGATGCTCCTAGTGCTCACCGCACATTATGGATATAACCCCTTACGTCCTTCTTTGTTGTTCTCTCTAAGGTATTCAGAGCAGTAGTTGTCCTTCCAACTGCTTCTCTCTCACTAGACACACCTTTAATGCTTCCTCTCGTAAGATGCCTTTCTGATGAGACACTATGCTTATCAAGATTTCCCTAATATTCTCAGTCCTCAAATCGTAGTCCAGTTATTAATACTTAATGTAATTTTCTACTTTCAGAACGTTTTTTTCTATTTATCTGATAACATTCATAGTGCATACACCATTGAACCCAATAAAATACATGAATGGAAAACCAGAATCACATTTAATCAGCCAGCAAAGTAATGACATTTACTGCAATTTGCTACAGTTAATTCAGTTGTGTATTGTGTTCAAACACAAAAGTAAAACTAATTTTAAAAGTGGACCAAATTATTTCTTACAGCTATGTAGCCTGATTTTTCTGAAAGAAAAAATTACCAACTTGTCCTGATGTCACTAAATATTCTAAAATTTCCTTTTAATTACTGCATCTATTCCATATTCATAAGTAGATGTCTTTAACAGAAGCCTTATTGTTGATAATTATATCATTCCCAATAGCTCACAATTAAAAATGACACTGTTATCAACATTCTTGTGTAAAGTCCTTGAGCACATTTGCACTAAATTCTTTGGCATATACCACCGGAGATGAGTTTATTTAAATTGATCAAATACCTCAGAAAGTCTAAAAATATAAAGGTCTGAGAAAAATGTGCAGGAAAGTACTGTTACTATTAGAACTAAAAATATTGTTAGCAGTCTTAAAAGTAGGCAATTTTGCTTAAGCACTGAGACTTTGCTGTGCATTCAAATTCTTCCAAACACACTCGCATCTGAAGTCCCAGTTTTAGGAAGCTATTTCACTTTACAAGAAACAGAAGTGATAATATGGTTATACACAGAACATAAGATCTCAAACAGTGTTCAATAAGGAAAAGTAAGTTATTTTGTTTTGATAAATATATAGTTTTAATTACTTATGTAAAGCATAGCTGTATATACATATTCATATATGTAAATCATAAACACATGATAGGAACCAGTGAGTGAAAAAAGTTTTAGGAAAAACAAACAATACCATTTTTCACTTGCATTTCTGTAAAAAAAACTCATGATAATGTCCACTACTCGAAATCACCTCCAAATTGACATAAGCATATTGCTCCAGGTTGAGGATTTTTTTTTTTCCTGGAAGCAGGCTGTGAAACGGTTGTAGATGTCAAGAAATAGTATAAAGAAAATGAGATGATTACTCATTTAAGCCAAATGGAAAACTGGGTCTAATTGTCTGACTGCCTCATTGACTTCAAATCATCTGCAGTCACAGACTCCTGGAGAGGGTTAAGGCACTTGACACCTCCAAAAGCAGCTAACAGTTCTTCCTCAGCTGCAAATGTCCATGGAGATTCAAACAGATTCCTGTTTATTCTGTGTCTCTTCATGTCTTCTCAGTACTATTTTTTTTTTTTACATGAACTGAAATTTCTTGGTTCATGGCTCTCTTAGATCTAAGAAATTGCTAGAGAAAACAAAAGTCTGGGAGTAACGCTATCAAAACAAGACAACATTATCCCTTTTTGTTATTTTACATCAAAGCGAAACACACTTGGGTTATTTTCACTCTCCTAACGGCCCCATGGCTATTGCCAGCATTTTGGTATTTATTCAACCATTCAAAAGGTTTCTTTGAATGGTTTGGTATTTTGAATGTTTGGTATTTTCTAATCCCATAACAGTTAGACTTTTTACCAGCTAAGAAAATATGTCATGGGATAGTTTAATATTCAATTTTCTTTTGATGTTTCAATTGATTAAAGCAAAATATTAGACACATGCATGAGTGTGTGTTCAGTTGCTCAGTCATGTCTGACTCTTTGATACCCCGTGAACTCTAGCCCACCAGGCTCCTCTGTCCATGGGATTCTCCAGGCAAGAATACTGGAGTGGGTGCCAGTTCCTCCTCCAGGGGATCTTCCTGACCCAGGGATCAAACCCAGGTCTCCTACATCTCCTTCGTGGCAGGCGGATTCTTTACCACTGAGCCACTGGGAAAGCAGTTCTTAATTACAGGAGTTCTATTTTTCACCTTTAGAGTTTCCGTATATTTCCCTTCATGTATTCTGAGTAATTTGTGAAATGTTCCACATTTTTGTGTACCTAGTCAACCCATCCTTTACAAAAAATAATAGTCATTTTCAAGACTTAGTCAGCTAGCTTTAATTTCTGTCTCATCCATCAGTCTTCTTCATTTTTCTTTCTCTTTCTTTGTTTTCAGTCATATTTCTTGGTACAACTAGCAGTTTTTTATTGAATGCCATACCTTGACCTTGCATATAAAAACTGTACAGCCTTTGGGTATTGTTATCATCCTTCAGACCAGTGGTTGGCAAACTATAGTTCAAGGGGCCCAATCTGACTCATTTTCTCTTTTTATAAATAAAATTTTATTGGAACACATCCACATTTAGTCAGCTACATACTGTTGATGGCTGTATGGTACCAATATGTCAGTACAGGAGGACACTGCATGTAAGCTGAATCGAAAATATTTACTATCTGGAACTTTACAGAAAAAAAGTCTGTCCTCAGGTCTCAGCAGATAAAGTAGCCTCTGATCATCTTAATCTAATCAGGGACTTGCTAGATCTCAGCTCTGTTGCTGCCCTGGAAAGGCCAACTCTTATCTGTATCTTCCCTGGTCCTTAAGGATTTGAAATAAGGTCACAGCCAGTGTTCTGGTACCTTTTTCCAGACACCAATCTTATCCTTATCTCAGAAAACTAACAAAAGGCTCTGCTTTGCTTTCCCTGGGCTTTCAGCTTAGGTGCTTAGGCTCAGTCCCATAGAATTCTCCCATTCAGTGAATATGCTTAGGGAAAGACTGACTATGTATGTGAGGCCCCTAAATAACTGCAAAATATTTTCCAGTTTTTTTTCCCTCAGCAGTTGGCCTCCATGGGCATGTAAATGTGATCATATGTCTTCCGTAATCACTCAAAGTTAGAACTTGGCTCCACAGCAGGATTGCTGGCAGAAGGCTGGCTTTCTTCTAGAAGGGTCTTTGCTCGCCTCACTCTTAGTCTTGCTGTCTTGCTGTCAGACACTCTCATTGCCTTCTTATAGCCGTTTTGTTTTTACATTTTAATTCTGCTTTTCTAATTGGTGAAGAAGGAGGACTCATCTACCAATGGTTAATCCGTATCCTACGTTTAATTTTCATCAAATGTTAGCATAGATGCCACCCATGTGGAGCTGTCTTCTTATACTGCTTTCCAGTTTTTTCCTTGGGATCTAGTTTTCATTTCAAAATGTTCTTCTTATTAAATATGTTTTGCTTTGTAAGTCACCTCAAATGTTTCCTGTAATTATCCAGCAATAAATGCATTTAATGATTAACAGGAATACATTAGAAATGCCTGTTCTGGGCATTTAAATATATTTAAATGCAATATGTTTAAATAGAAAATAAACTGCTTTTTAATAATGGTACATTTACTCTGGTGCTCTCACTGACTCTTGCAAAAGCAGTCTGACAATAAAAGAGAAGCAAGTGATCATTATAAAAACAATCCTTCATGAATTTCCTTTAACCCAGAGAACAGAAATCAAAGGTACCATTCAGTGTACCTACTTATTCCTCAGAGTCATTAAAATGTTTCATTTTTTTCTCCACAATGAAATTGTCACTTGATTATCTTCAGTCCTATAATTTTCAATTACAACTTATTCATAAACAACATATTCTAATTACATCCATTGTTCCAGCCCTGCTTTTTCTCCTGGTTGGTTGCTAGCATAAAAAGGATTAACTGAACATTTCATTGCTCATTTTCAGGACAGATTCTTGATAGATGCTCAACAGAGATTAGGCTTCTTCTTCCTATGATGGCTGATTGTTTAGTCGCTAAGTTGTGTCCAACTCTTCGGGCCTCATTGACTGTAGGCCTCCAGGTTCCTTGGTCAGTGGGGTTTCCCAGGCAAGAACACTGGAGTGGGTTGCTATTTCCTTCTCTAGGGGATCTTCTCAACCCAGGGATCAAACCTGTGTCTATTTGAGTCTCCTGCATTGGCAGGTGGATTTTTTACCACTGAGCAACCATGGAAGTCTATTCAATATTCATCAATACCAGATTTCTTTATCTAACTGTCTTATAACAAGGTTTCTAATGTATTCTATATTTCACAATTGATTAATAATTTCCTTAAAGTATTTTCCAGTTCGTTATTGCTCCATTTAAAAAAAAAGCTTTCTAAAATTCAATGGCTTAAGACAAGGAAATGTATTATTTTTTATGTGGTTGTAGGTGTATATATAATATCTCTTATGTGTCTGTGTGTTTACTGCACTCTGTTGGGTAGTTTTCCCCTACAGTCTCCTTGAGGAAATGGATGGATGGTGGTCAGAGTGGAGTAGGAGTTCGTGTTGGAGACATCTTTTATTTACTTGAGTGACAATGTAAGGATCTAATTAAAATTGATGATCTTCACATACAACTTAAATAACTTTCACACTTTATTTGTGGTTGACACTCATGTGTTCATACATTTATTTCAATCAAAATCTAAAAGGTATAATTAAGCCAACATAAGAAATGATTCTATGATTACCTAATAATATTTTTTCACTAGGTTTGTTATTGTTTAGTGGCTACGTCTTGTCCAACCTTTTACACTCGACCCCCTAGACAGTAGTCTGACAGCTCCTCTGTCCATGGGATTCCCCAGACAAGAGGATTGGAGTGGGTTGCTGTTTCCTTCTCTAGGCGAACTCCCTGACCCAGTGATCCAACCCACACGTCCTGCATTGCAGGTAGATTCTCTACCGCTGAGCCACGAGAGCTTCCCATTCATTATATAGAGGAACATAAAGCCCTACTGTCTTCCTGTCTTCAAGATGAACAAAACAATATCAAATACTCCTTCTTTAAAGGAGATTTCAGAAACCTCCAAATAAATAATTTTCAAACTAGTGATGAGAGTTTGGGAGCCCTGGGAGTAAAGAGATAATATTATACCTTCATTTTACTGTAATCTTAATAGGATATTAATCTGTTGAAATATGAGATAAGACTAATTCTGGAGGGTTTCTTTCCATTTAGTTTTTAGAACCATATCCTCCTGGATAGTTCAAATTCTACTATAAGATACTTTGATTTTTTTTAAATTTTATTTTTCCTACATTACAATACTGTATTTGTTTTGCCATACATTGACATGAATTGGCCACAGGTGTACACGATCTCCCAATGCTGAAGCTCCCTCCCGCCTCCCACCCCATATTATCTCCCTGGATCATCCCGATTTTTTAAAACTCAGATCTATATTATATATTTTAAAATGGCTCTTTTCCTCAAAAACAAACAAAAAAATAGAGAGAAAGAGAGGAGGAAGATGCTACATAAACATAACTAAAGATACAATAAAAATTTTACTTTTTTGTTGGTAGTCAATATCAAAAAATTGCAAATTGAATCAATGCAACATGCTTTTCAGAGATGACACTAAATAACTTCCTGAAAAGGGGCTTCTGAAAACGAATGAGACTATTGATTAGTGATGTTTCGTAACATCCTAGGTTACAAAATCTAAAAACAACTTGATGGTCAGTGGTTTAGAAAGAAGAGGGTTAAAACTTAGAGTGTATTATCTGAGTCAAAGAGACCTGGATTGTAGTACTTCATTTAGTAGCTGAGTGAACTGAACCAAATTACCTTTGAAACTAGGATTTCCCACCTGTAAAAGGGGGAAAATTAAAACTGTCTCAAAAGACTTTTGCAGATGTTAAATGAGATAAAACATGCAAAACATCTAATAGCTAGCATATAGTTAGGATTCAATCAACTACTTATTATTATCTGTCCACAGTGGAATTAGAAAACTTTGCAGTAACTCCCATAAGGNNGTTGTTAAGTTGCTAAGTCGTGTCCAGCTCTTTACAAGCCGGTAGACTGCACCACACCACGCTCCTCTATTCCCCACTATCTCTTGCAGTTTGCTCCAATTTGTATGATGCTGTCTAACCATCTCATAAGGAGTTCTCTCTCAAATGATTTGGAGATGAAAAATTTTAATCATAAAGGCTGCCTATTATTTTAATATTTAAAAGCAATATTTATTAAAAATGAGAAAATATGATTCTGTCATGGAAGATGGAAAGATAAGTTCTGAAAGATTAAGGAATAAGACATCAGTAAGTAACACAGTATCTAAAGTTTTTGGCCTAATGACTGCTTACTATGTTAATGACTGCACTTCCTTCCATTTTTGAAGCTGTGGTTTTAACATAGGATCTTGATAAAGTGTAGCGCCAAGAGTTTTTATTCTTAGTCCTTTTGGTTTGTTTGGACTTAACTCTAGAGCTCATTATTTAAGCTAATTTATGTGTGATTTAGCAAAAAATATCTAAGATCCCTTAACAAATTAAAATCATGCTGTCATCAGACTCATGCTAGGTTATATCATTTAATAAATTTTGTTTTCCATAGCAGAGACTTAATGAACTATTTCAAGGAAGAAGTTTATCT
>SJYF01000464.1:6939394-6951357 GCA_006410515.1 Procapra przewalskii | reverse complement strand
CTCTTGTCAAGACTCCATTGTGCTGGATGAGATGGGAGCCTTAACTCAAGCTAGAAATAAAACCTCTTTATGCTTTTGCATTGCTGTGGACGTCTTATTCTCTCAGTTTTGGGGACTCGGACTTTGGGCATAACAGTGAGCTCCTGAGATGGAAGTGTTGTTTGCTTCCGTAATATTGCTAAGCCTGAACTGTATGATATATAAAGTTACCAGAGCAAGTTCTTGTTTACTAATAACCATTCCAAGAAAAATTGCCTAATTTACATTTTCTGTTACCTTCAACATAATTGCAAGCTAGCAACCTGATTTGTCAGTATATTGATTACAGATTCATCTCTCATGCATGGAATCTGTAAATAATACATAACACTAGATTTCTAGCGTTTTCATTTACAATGATAAACATCACATGGAGAGATTATTCTCCCAAGTACATGGATCATTTACAGAGAAATATCATTGCTGAGATGCCAAGACTCCAAGTCCTTATGATCTGTGGGTCCTGTTTTTATAAGCAAATCTACAAGGGGAGATAAACCATGATGAAAAAAACTGCTTAGAAAACATGGAGTCATTATACAAAGTTTTAGGTAAATCAAATGTTTATTTGTATTGGGTGAAGATGTAGTCATCTTTAATAATGAATGACTTCAGCAGGTGTGGACCACTCAAAACTGATTGGTCATCTGTCCCCTGGATAGCTCATGATTGGGTATTCCTTTAGCATCTGCACTAATATTGGATAGTATTATGTGACATAAATTTTCATCTGTTTAGTCCTATGTTTGAATACTTGCATGAAAATCTGGGGGCCCAGTCCTATCTTTCCATTCAGTACACTGATGGCAAAATATGTATTTCCATGCTATTGGAAGCATGCTTTCCTGATGTCTTCCTATATGAGTTGCTAATTTTCTTAATGGAGGCATTAAATTCTCCTAAAATGATTAAATAGTTGTCATCACCTCCTTCTTTTGTACACCCATTAAGTACATCTCCTGGGACTACAGAACATGGATTCTTTGTGAAATGAAGCTTTTCAGTCGGGCTGATAAAATAAAATTAAAAAAATTGTACCACCCAAGCAGATGGAACATCAGTAATTTAGTACTAATCAGCTCAACTAGTTTGTACAGAATGTCTGCCTTTAATGTTCTGTACCTTCATTGTGTATGATTTACATCTAAGCTGAGAGGAGCTTCAAAGACTGGCAGCTATCAATAGCTGGCTGATGCTATCTAGCCTGTCATTAATTCTTCCACTATCAGTGGCCTTTGGATCAGGTGACCAGGTAGAGCTATTGAAAAGAGCACACTCTTCAATGGATTTTCCCTTATATGATCCAGATTAAGATTTAGTAGAAAAAAATGGCATTCTGTGTGTGTTTCAGACCACCAAGTGACCTAACAACCTCTATCCAGTCACCCATAAAGGAGCAGTGAGACAGAAAAGGATAGAATGCTAATAGAGTCAGTTTCATCCAGAAAGAAGGTACTAGAACTTCAAAGACTGGTTCAGGCATGGTTAAGTATCTGTTAATTTAGGCATCCATACAATAGCTAAAGTTTCACGTGGTAAAGAATTGGTTTTGTTTCAACAGTTTTTGAAAAATTACTTAACCAATGGAAGTCATCAGAAAATGACTAACACTGGGTGGTTAGCTTTGGGGAAAATAGCTGTTTTATTATTTATTTTTTCGGAGCTTCATTTCAAGATGTTGTATCCCCTAGTGTGATTCCATGAAGCAGATGCTCAATCGTTTATCCAGTTTCTTTTAAATGCTTGAATTGAAACATTTTATCCACACTAAACTTCTCTAATTTCCTTTCAACTCTAAAAGTGGAATTTGCATTAAGTAGAATCCCAGAGGAATTTAGATCCTGTGATCTAACGCCATGCTGCTTTTGTTTAATTTAGCCACTTGTCTTAAAGGCAGGAGAGAATCCTTTAAGATGTTGATTCATAAACGTTAGGAAGCATAGTGCTTTAGTTGTTTTTTTTTTTTTCATTTTATTTTAGCAAGTCTTCTCTAAAGGGAAATGGAGTTGAATTACTTCTAAACAAATACCTGCAGAAGCTGTAACTTGGTAATCTGATATCAGCCTGATACATAGAGATAAGCTGGCTCCTTCATTGGATGATGGATGGAACAGAATTAATTTTAGGCTAAAGCCATTGGAGGGCATGACAAATATCTCAGGAAATCGAATCTTTTACAAGAATGGGAATAAACATGGCACGTGCAAACTCCTTACAAAAGGCTTTTTTTTTTTTTTGCATGACTTTTCACTGTTTATTTGATGCTCATACCTACATTCCCATCAAGCTCCAAGATTTAGCTCCCTTTTGAATCATACGTGTATCCATGCATAATTGGATGCTAAAGTGTAGTCCTAACATTTCTTAAGAAACAACGACCAGGAAAACAAAAGTATTCTTGCCTTGCTTGAGAGTGATAAAGGCAGGGAGAAGGGAATGCACGGAATCTATAAATTTGCTTTTGTTTTTTACAGTGAGCATGCAGAAATAACCTGAATTTCACTCTCATCATCCATATGTCGTTGCCGGGTTAAGGTTAAGTGCTGTCGTATGTGTACTGAGGTCAGCAAACCTGAATTAACTTTTAATAAGTTCTGAGATCCTCTCCACTCAAATACAGGTGAAACATACTTGAGTACTACATGTAAATGTGTTTGTAAACATTTTAATATAACAACCTCAAACATGTACAACAATAAAGGTCATAGTATAATGGATCAAGGAATTCCCAGGTGACACAGTGGTAAAAGACCCACCTGCCAATGCAAGAGACACAGGTTCGAGCCCTGGGTCAAGAAGGTGCCCTGGAGAAGGAAATGGCAAATCACTCTAGTATTCTTGCCTGGGAAATCCCATGGACAGAGGAGCCTGGGAAACTACACAATCTGCATCAAATATTATAAACTCCTATTATTATCATTTCATCTATATGGCCATCTACTCACTGGGAACCCATATGCATTTTCTATAAATTTTAAAAATCACATGATCCTTTTTAGAAAGAAAAAATAGCTGCACAAATTAAACTATTGCTTAGACACACAGTAGAGGTATGTAATCAGTGGAATGTTAGGGGGGTATCTGTCTTCAAATATACATGGCATAAAGGTCTCAGACTCTATCTTGTCCTATTTGATCCTAGTACTTTACCTGTCAGCATCTGAATTTTCCTACCTGGAACTGGTATAATTGTTACTCAAGAGGATTAGGTTTTAAATGACAACAAGCCAACTCAAACTTACCTATGGAAAAGGAATGCATCATGCCAAGGGAATGTCTGATGTAGCTTGAAGTAGGGACACAGTGCGTCACTAGGAAACGGCGTTTGACCTCGAGGGTGTACCGCATTGCTTCACTTGTGTGTGACTCTGTGCCATTCCATAGACTGGGCCCACCAGGCTCCTCTGTCCCTGGGATTCTCCAGGCAAGAATACTGGAGTGGGTTGCTGTGCCCTCCTCCAGGGGATCTTCCCAACTCACTGCTGCAACATGTGTCTCCTTTGTCTCCTGCATTGAAGGCAGATTCTTGACTGCTGAGCCATCAGGGAAGCCCCTGTATTTCTCCATCTCAGCTCTACGTAAGCTCCATTACTGAAGAAGTAACGTCTACTGAGCAGGCTCCTGGAGCACCAGGATTGCACTCTCTTCCTCTTGTCAAATGTTCTGCTGATCCCTAAGAGGGTATGAAAAGCTTGGTTCTGGATCCCATTGATCTACATGGGATTAGATGCACGGCCTTCGACCAATCCTTTGGCTGGGAGATTTATTGACTAACTTGGTGGCTCAGATGATAAAGTGTCTCTCTGCAATGCAGGAGACCCAGGTTTTATCTCTGGGTTGGAAAGATCTCCTGGAGAAGGAAATGGCAACCCACTCCAGCATTCTTGCCTGGAGAATCCCACGGACAGAGGAGCTTGGTGGGCTACAGTCCATGGGGTCACAGAGTTGGACGTGACTGAGCGACTTCACTTCACTTTGGTGGCTCAGATAGAATCTGTCTGCAATGCAGGAGACCCGGTTCAATCCCTGTGTTGGGAAGATCCCCTGGAGAGAGAAAGGACAACCCACTCCAGTATTCTTGTCTGGAAAATCCTATGGACAGAGGAGCCTAATGGGTCTTTGGGGACCCACATTCCTTGGGGTCACAAACTGACATAACTGAATGACTACCACTGACTGATACTGAGGCCACCTTGCAAACTGAGATTGGGCGACTTCTTCCAACCACAAGGACCAAGAGATAGAGAGCTGGCTGCTGGTAATTAGGAAAGAAAAAAAAAGTGCTGTCATGAGACAGCCGAGGAAAAAATGCTGGGCAGTAGAATAACAACTGGCCACATCAGACAAAAGATCCCTGTTGACTTAGCATTGTCTTATTAATGTTTCAAATGCTCTTAGCACACATTTTGTTTTCATCATGCTCAGGCATCGTGGGTGCATGGGTGTTGCAGCCCCTCATCCCAGTGGTGCTATGTATGTATTTTTACCTCTGCCCCTGTGGTTGTGGAAGACACAGATTCATTCTGTTCACCTTCTCCTAAAGAAAGGTTCACTGCCCAGGTGCAAAGAAAGTGATTACCTGACCGACTCCGACTGTAAATTCTTTCAGAGACCACTTCAGCTTCTTAACCAATGTCAAACTATTCCTCATGTGGTCTCCAGACAGTGCTATTTAGAATTGCTGAAATTCCAGGTATATGCTTAGAGAATACTGAAGCTTGCATATATTCACGCATTTGATATTCTAAGTATGTGCAGTGAAAGAACAGAAATTAGAAATATCCTTAAAATTGTTGTAGAAATTATTGAAGAAATGAAACCCTCAGGTCAGATAATAAAAGTCAGAGGAAAAGCAAAGGACAGTCATGGAAGTAAAGTACATTAAAAATCTATAAGGTCTACTAATTATGACTCAGATATTGGCAGTCACTCAGATAGAGTGTAGGAGACAATTACATAAGGTTGAGAGGCACCAGGAACTTTGTAAAAGTCAGTGGTATGTATGTTTTAAGAGTAGAATTGGTAAGTAAAAAGGATGCCAAAGAGGAGTTTTCATAGGATAAATACTGAACTTAAGAGCTTGCAGTGAAAAGCTTTGAAAATAGCGTTGCCATGAACCTTCACTGGAAATATAGATAATAAGAGAAAATGAGCAGGTTTAACCCAAAGAGACAACAATAGGAGCTGCAATCTGAAGGGAGGTAATTAAGTCAGCAGGGAGAAGGAAATTCATGGAGGAAACTAAGAAATAGAACTGAAAAAAAAAAAAAAGAAAAAGTTTGGTAAGAATATCAGCTGTAATGTTTGAGTCCACGTAAAAGAAAGAGACAATGGAATAAAAAACAACAAAGCCGGGGGTGAGGGGGGAATTTTAAATTTTACCCAAAGACCTCAAGGATAGAAGTATGGTTCGAACTACTTGGTCTTGCGATTCCTGATGGAATCTTGATGCTAGGTTGCTTCCAGATCAGAACTGCGTGCACTGAGGTCATTTCTCACCCATGTCTTCCAACATCTTCAGCACTCCTGGGGCCAGGGTTTACTATCCATCTGTGCATTATTAGGCAATCAGCAAGCCTTAACTGGTACTTTGCACGTGCTCTTAGGTTGAGAATATGGCATGCTTTTGCTCCTGCTTCAAGAATTTTACAGAATCTTGTGGGAGATAAGCAAGTAAATAAGGTAGGAATTGTGGACATGCAAAGTGCTGCAACTGGAAAAAGACAACGTGCTAGAGGATCACAGAGGACCTACAAACCCAATCACGGACAGTCAACAAAGATGCCCTGGGAACTAAGTCTGCGGGAGTTCTGAAGGGTAAGTAGGAGCCATCAAAGTCAGTGAACAGAATCTCTGGATTAGAGAAGGCAGTTTTATATATTTTTGGAATTTCACACAGTGAGAGGTGTGCATAATTCCTCAGAGATGAACGTGGCATCCTAGGGAATTTTAGTAGTCAATATGGCTGGAGTACTTTGGCAAATAGGGAGGTGAAGACAAATCTTTTGGGAAGATAGATAAACAAAAGGAGCTCATGGAGGTCTTGTTTCCCAGGAGAAGGAATTTGAACTTTATTCTGCAGAAAAGAGCTATTAAACAGGGGAAGGGCATAATAGGGCTTGATTTTTTACTCTGAACATTGTGAAGAGATCATTGGAGATAATGATAGAGAAAAAGAGATTGATTTAAGAGATATTTTCAGGAGAAGGCAATGGCACCCCACTCCAGCACTCTTGCCTGGAAAATCCAATGGATGGAGGAACCTGGTGGGCTGCAGTCCATGGGGTCGCTAAGAGTTGGACACGACTGAGCGACTTCACTTTCACTTCTCACTTTCATGCATTGGAGAAGGAAATGGCAGCCCACTCTAGTGTTCTTGCCTGGAGAATCCCAGGGATGGGGGAGCCTGGTGGGCTGCTGTCTATGGGGTTGCATAGAGTCGGGTATGACTGAAGCGACTTGGCAGCAGCAGCAGCAGCAGTCAGTGTTCTAGTACATTCGGAAAAGAGTCGTCAGAGTGCTGCTGCATTTACCACGTTTATGAACCAAGAAGAAACAAGTACAAGCCGTATATAACCTCAAAAATATTTCTTTTAGGAATATTGACAGTGCAAAGCCAATTTCAGAAGAAAATAAACATGGAAAATAAAACAGAGGCACATAAAACACACTATTTAAGACTATAGTTATTCACCAGGTCATTCCTGAATTTTTCTCCATAATTTGTTCAGAAATCCAGTACAGAACCAAAAATGTTCTCAAACATTTTTTATTTTTGTTTCAATTATAATCAACTCTAACAACTTTGAATAATATTTTTAGTTTCAGTAACAATATATACATATTTAATAAACAGTAAATATATGCATATTTACATGCATATATTAATATACCCATGTGCATCTTATATATGTACAAATATGTTATATATTATACAACTAGCTCCTCTGTCCATGGGATTTGCCAGGCAAGAGTACTGGAGTGGGTTGCCATTACCTTCTCCGATACAAATAGACATGTCAAGTTTTAAAATATTTGTTTCTGGTAGACTTTAAAACTACCGTTATGACAAAGAACATTAACATCAATTCTGTATTGTAAAGTTAAATAATTTTAAGTGTTTAAAATTAGAATGAAAGTTCTTTTCCAGTTTTCATAGCCATAAAATTTAAACAGCTATTTTCTTAGTATCTTTTCAGCACTCTCTAAACAATAAGACAATCTAAGCTGNNTAAGCTGATATCAAATGATATTATAGTTAGATTTATTGAAGGCTTAATTTGTGCTAGCCACTCAGTTAACCAAATGATTTAATCTTTTAGCCCTTATCACAAACCCATTGCATGATGTACATAATAGCAAACTTCACAGATCTTAGTTACCCATTTTTTCTTTCATTAAAGTATATTTATTGACCATGTATCATTGAAGTAAATGTATAAGATCCCCTGTCTACTGGGACCTGCCTTCTACCCGGGACAGATAGACAGTAGATGATAAAATTAATCTTAAAAATTCCATGATTATATAGGCTATTAGTGATAAGTTATTTGGAATTTGATCTACCAAGAAAGGACAGCAGGATAATAGGAATTGCGATGGTCTGGGGGGAGCAGAGTTCAAAGGGGCAGTATTAAATAATGGGTGAATGTAAACTTCACTGCAAAACAGATGATATTTGGGCACATGCAGATAACAAGGCAGATGTTTGGGAAGAGCATAGTTGTGAGGATGGAAGGGAAGACACTGGAGGCAGTGACTCAGACATTCAGAAACAAGTAGGTTCACAGAAAGAGTTCTGGTTACTTTACATTTTAATGAGTGACGTCAGTTCAGTTCAGTTCAGTCACTCAGTTGTGTTCAACTCTTTGCGACCCCATGGACTGTAGCATGCCAGGCCTCCCTGTCC
This sequence comes from Procapra przewalskii, assembly GCA_006410515.1. NCBI lineage: Eukaryota > Metazoa > Chordata > Mammalia > Artiodactyla > Bovidae > Procapra > Procapra przewalskii. Next base: position 6,943,409 of record SJYF01000464.1, on the reverse strand, counting down.
ATCACCAACTCCTGGAGTCTACCCAAACTCATATCCATCGAGTCAGAGATGCCATCCAACCGTCTCACTCTCTGTCATCCCATTCTCTGCCTGCCCTCAATGGTTCCCAGCATCAGGGTCTTTTCCAATGAGTCAGCTCTTTGCATCAGGTTGCCAAAGTATTCGAGTTTAAACTTCAACATCTGTCCTTCCAGTGAACACTCAGGACTGATCTTTAGGATGGACTAGTCAGATCTCTTTGCAGTCCAAGAGACTCTCAAGAGTCTTCTCCAACACTACAGTTCAAAAGCATCAATTCTTCAGTGCTCAACTTTCTTTATAGTCCAAATCTCACATCCATACATGACTACTGGAAAAAACACAGCCTTGACTAGACAGATCTTTCTTGGCAAAGTAATGTCTCTGCTTTTTAATATGCTGTCTAGGTTGGTCATAACTTTTCTTTCAAGGAGCAAGCACCCTTTTAATTTCATGGCCACAGTCACCATCTGCATTGATTTTGGAGCCTAAGAAAATAAAGTCTGCCATTGTTTCCATTGTTTTCCCATTTATTTGCCATGAAGTGATGGGACCAGATGGCATGATCTTAGTTTTCTGAATGTTGAGCGTAAAGCTAACTTTTCCACTCTACTTTTTCACTTTCCTCAAGAGGCTCGTTAGTTCTTCACTTTCTACCAAAGGGGTGGAGTCATCTGCATATCTGAGGTTACTGATATTTCTCCTGACAGTCTTGATAACAGATTGTGCTTCCTCCAGCCCAGAGTTTCTCATGATGTACTCTGCATATAAGTTAATAATCAGGGTGACAACATACAGCCTTTCCATACTTCTTTTCCTATTTGGAACCAGTCTGTTGTTTCATGTCCAGTTCTAACTGTTGCTTCCTGACCTGTATACAGGTTTCTCAAGAGGCAGGTTAGGTGGTCTGGTATTCCTATCTCTTTTAGAATTTTCCACAGTTTATTGTGATCCACACAGTCAAAGGCTTTGGCATAGTCAATAAAGCAGAAGTAGATGTTTTTCTGGAACTCTCTCACTTTTTCAATGATCCAGCAGATGTTGGCAATTTGATCTCTGGTTCCTCTGCCTTTTCTAAAACCAGCTTGAACATCAGGGAGTTCATAGTTCACATACTGCTGAAGCCTGGCTTGGAGAATTTTGAGCATTACTTTACTAGCATGTGAGGTGAGTGCAATTGTACAGTAGTCTGAGCATTCTTTGGCATTGCCGTTCTTTGGGGTTGGAATGAAAACTGACCTTTTCCAGGCCCGTGGCCACTGCTGACTTTTCCAATTTTTCTGGCATACTGAGTGCAGCACTTTCACAGCATCATCTTTTAGATTTGAAACAGCTGAACTGGTATTGCATCACCTCCTCTAGCTTTGTTCGTAGTGATGTTCCTCAGGCCCACTTGACTTCACATTTCAGGATGTCTGGCTCTAGGTGAGTGATCACACCTTCGTGATTATCTGGGTCATGAAGATCTTTTTCGTATAGTTCTTCTGTGTATTCTTGCCACTTCTTCTTACTATCTTCTGCTTCTGTTAGGTCCATACCATTTCTGTCCTTTATTGAGCCCATCTTTGCATGAAATATTCCCTTGGTATCTCTAATTTTCTTGAAGAGATCTCTAGTCTTTCCCATTCTATTGTTTTCCTCTATTTCTTTGCACTGATCATAAACATCATCATTTTTCGATGCTAATGGAAATGGTCCATTAGAGAGAAAACAACTGATGTTGGACGGTTGGAGAACTTAAGTTATGTCTGGTGTAATGGGAAGGAATGGCTACCCACTCCAGTGTTCTCGTCTGGAGAAGCCCATGGACGGAGGAGCTTGGCAGGCTACAGTCTATAGGGTCACACAGAGTTGGGCACAACTGAAACCAGTTAGCAAGCATGCAATAGAAGGAAACAGGGGTGAGTGCAAAAGTGGAAGGAGTCCTGAGAGTTGTTGGGCCTATAATGGCTCATCAACAGCGGGATGCAGGTGCTAGGAGTTGGGTAAACGTATGTGACTTTAGTCTAGGTCATGGGTTAGAAGTGAAAGTGGTGGGGGAACACTATGGTCTGGGAAAAGGATAGAGATTGAAGGGTTACTTTGGAAAAAGAGAGAGTAAATATTCTAGGAACTAGGAAAAAGCATGGCTGCCTGACATCACCGAGGGTACACTTAGGTCTGTTGTTAAGTACTGAAAGGGAAGCCAAAGGTGGAATGGATTGGGAGATTGGGGTGATGCATGAACACTATTGATACTACGTATAAAATAGCCAGCTGAGGGGGGCATGCCATGAAGCACAGGGAACTCTACTAATGCACTGTGGTGACCTGAAAGGGAGGGAGACCCAAAAGGGGGGAATATGTGTTAGGATGACTGATCCATTTTGCTATACAGTAGTTGCTAACACAACATTGTAAAGCAACTATATTGCAATAAAAATTAAAAAAAAGTGAAGCCAGTCACTTAAGTGGTATTTCTTTTCTAGCTGCATATGTGTAATGTGTAGTAGACAGAAGTTTAGAATTAATCAGAGTTTTGCTTTTGCCTAGTGATAAGGAGGGAAAGAGAAAGGAGGCTGAAGACGAGAGAGAGAGAGGTGTAACTGAGTAAGTTCATCAAGTTTGTAAGGGAAGGGGTGGTTATAGTAAGTTATCAGGGACTGAACTCCCTGATGGCTTTCTCTATTGCAGGTGGTAAAGAATCCGCCTGCAATGCAGGAGATCTGGGTTCGATTCCTGGGTTGGGAAGATCCCCTGGGGGGAGGCATGGCAGCCCACTGCAGTGTTCTAGCCTGGAGAATCCCTAGAGGCAGTCCATGAGATCGCACAGAGTCAGACACGGCTGAAGCGGCTAAGCTGCAACGGCAGAAGTTGGGTAAGAAAGAGAGCATTGAAACGAAGGGAATAATGGGGAGTAAAACTTTGGTAGAATCAATGAACTGGAAATCCTGGTGGGGTCTAAAAGTTGACAAAAATATGGTACAAGACAGAGAAAGCCAGAAAGAAAAGTGAAGGGAGGCCCGGACAGGGACACACAGAGTTTACACTGGAGTGGCGGCCCTTATTAGCAGTGGCAAGGTCTAGCTACAACTGTGAGTGTGCTAGAAAGGTAGATGAACTGAGACTTAGATTCATTCACTTTTACAAAGTGTAGCAGGCTAATGGTGTGGTTTAATCGCTCAGTGGTGTCCAAGTCTTGCACCCCCATGGACTGTAGCCCACCAGGCTCCTCTGTCCATGGGGTTCTCCAGGCAAGAATACTGGAGTGGGTGGCCATTTTCTTCTCCAGGGGACCTACCAGACACTGGACTCACACCCAGGTCTTCTGCTTTGTGGGCAAATTCTTTATCGACTAAGTCACCAGAGAAGTTCTCGTGCCAGGATGCAAACCCAGGATGTAGGACCTCAGAGCTCATGCAAGACTGCATCGAATTTTCTTTTTTCAAGTTTTTTTTTTTTCCTTTAGCTATAGAACAATATCAACTACATGGTAACCTCCATTTGCAGTATTGCTGTCAGAAATATGCAACAGACTTTGGTTTTAATGTTCTGAGAAATACTAAAGAGTTCTTACCCCAGGAGGCCTTCAGTGTATCCTCAGCAGCAGCTGTGGCCACCAGAGTAGGGTTGCCAATCAAACTTCATCCCAGAAACACTCAAAGGAGTTTGCAGTGAGGGCTTGACCGGAAGCTGAGCTGCTTTTAGAATTTTACTTTTAACATCGTAGTTATTCCTCCAACTTCCAGGAAATGCTCTGTCCTTCCTTATCACTCTTGAATATAAAATGGGCATCTTTTACTCTTGGAGTTGTTTATTTATGTTTGCATTCTTAATGTGAATTTGTACCATTGGCTGATATTGTTAATTCCTACACTACAAGGGTTGTTTGTATTTAAACCATCTTGCATTTCTCATAACTCAGTGCGAAAAGTATATTGCTTAGTAAATGGCTTTGGTAATCAGAGTTATTTGCATTCCTTAAGATTAAAATCATTCATGGACTTCCTTGGTGGGC
>SJYF01000464.1:6847377-6860952 GCA_006410515.1 Procapra przewalskii | reverse complement strand
CTTCATGGGAAATAGATGGGGAATCAGTGAAAACAGTGTCAGACTTTATCTTTTTGGGCTCCAAAATCACTGCAGATGGTGACTGCAGCCGTGAAATTAAAAGATGCTTACTCCTTGGAAGAAAAGTTATGACCAACCTAGATAGCATATTGAAAAACAGAAACATTACTTTGCCAACAAAGCTCCCTCTAGTCAAGGCTATGGTTTTCCAGTGGTCGTGTATGGATGTGAGAGTTGGACTGTGAAGTAAGTTGAGTGCCGAAGAATTGATGCTTTTGAACTGTGGTGCTGGAGAAGACTCTTGAGAGTCCCTTGGACTGCAAGGAGATCCAACCAGTACATTCTAAAGGAGATCAGCCCTGGGTGTTCCTTGGAGGGAATGATGCTAAAGCTGAATCTCCAGTACTGTGGCCACCTCATGTGAAGAGTTGACTCACTGGAAAAGACTCTGATTATGGGAGGGGTTGGGGGCAGGAGGAAAAGGGGATGACAGAGGATGAGATGGATGGACGGCATCACTGACTCAATGAACATGAATCTGAGTGAACTCCAGGAGATGATGATGGACAGGGAGGCCTGGCATGCTGCGGTTCATGGGGTCACCAAGAGTTGGACATGACTGAGCGACTGAACTGAACTGAAATTATATCTGATTTTATGAGAGATAAACAAAAATGTTTTGAAGAATACTTCAAGAGACCATCAGTGCTGAAATAACCTTGAAGTTGCAAGTCAATTGAGACTTAAGACAAGATGTACGTTCAAAAGAAAACACACACACACACACACAACTGCCTGAATCCAAAGCAAAACAACCAGAAGGACCATACATGGCAAATAAATGCTACGAAGTGTAACAGCAGATGTAGGGTCATTCATCATCATAAATTAAGGGTCAGAGTGCCACAGAGCAGCCATCTGAAGAATCTCCATAGCCACAGGAAGAAAGTAACAAAGATTAAGCAAGTTCCAACTATACCGAACAACACAGAGCAGCCCTTTAATTGTGAGTACTAAAAATAAATTAAGCTTTGACACCTTAATTTGGATAATACATTCATTGTGATAGCAGTGATGCTGTCCCAGAATGGTTAAATTTGCTTAGGTTTTTAATTAAAGAGAAAGTGAAAAAGTTGGCTTAAGACTCAGCATTCAGAAAACCAAGATCATGGTATCCGGTCCCATCACTACATGGCAAATAGATGGGGAAACAATGGAAACAGTGGCTTACTTTATTTCTTTGGGCTCCAAAATCACTGCAGATGGTGACTGCAGCCATGAAATTAAAAGACACTTGCTCCTTGGAAGAAAAGTTATAACCAAACTAGACAGCATATTAAAAAGCAGAGACATTACTTTGCCAACAAAGGTCCATCTAATCAAAGCTATGGTTTTTCCAATAGTCATGTATGGATATTAGAGTGGACTATAAAGAAAGCTGAGTGCCAAAAAATTGATGCTTTTGAACTGTGGTGTTAGAGAAGACTCTTGAGCAACCCTTGGACTGCAAGGAGGTCCAGCAAGTCCATCCTAAAGGAAATCAGTCCTGAATATTCATTGGAAGGATTGATGCTGAAGATGAAACTCCAATACTTTGGCCACCTGATGTGAGGAATTGACTCATTGGAAAAGACATTGATGCTGGGAAAGATTCAAGGTGGGAGGAGAAGGGGACGGTGAAGAATGAGATGGTTGGATGCTATCACCAACTCTATGGGCGTGAGTTTGAGTAAGTCCCAGGAGTTGGTGATGGTCAGGGAAGCCTGGCATGCTGCAGTCCACAGGGTCGGGCGCAAAGAGTTGGACATGACTGAACCGAACTGAATCATCAGACAAAAATGACCAAAAAGTGATTCCATAGAGTGTATGCTGCTGCTGCTGCTGCTGCTGCTGAGTCACTTCAGCCATGTCTGACTCTGTGTGACTCCATGGACAGCAGCCTGAGAGGCTCCTCTGTCCACAAGATTCTCCAGGCAAGAATACTGCAGTGGGTTGGCATTTCTTTCGCCAACATAGGGTGCATCAGTTCAGTTCAGTTGCTCAGTCATGTCCGACTCTTTGCAACCCTATGAATTGCAGCACTCCAGGCCTCCCTGTCCATCACCATCTCCCAGAGTTCACTCAAACTCACGTCCATCAAGTCAGTGATGCCATCCAGCCATCTCATCCTCTGTCGTCCCCTTCTTCTCCTGCCCCTAATCCCTCCCAGCATCAAAGTCTTTTCCAGTGAGTCAACTCTTCAAATGAGGTGGACAAAGTATAATAGTTACTAAATTTGAGAGAAATCCCAAGCTCATACTAGAAATTGCCAGATAGAACATCAGTAATAATTTTCTACAAATTGAAAGATTCCAGAAATCCACATGCCAGTCTCCTTGTAAGTGAGCACAGTGATATACAGCACAAAAATATAGAGGAAATTAACAGCAGCAGGAAAAAAAAATCAGCAAAACATTTAAGAGGCAAGACCAAGAATGCCAGCGGGGCTCAGAAATGTATTCACCTTACCACCTTCAGCTTATTTTGTCCTGTACAGATTAAAAAGAAAAAAAAAAACTCACCAAAAGTCCCAAATGAGAAATGGCTCCAGCTGGGATTCCACTCCCCATTCACGTTGGCAGTATGAGGTGGATTGGAAACAGAGGGGAAATGATACAGAAAGGGTAGCCATCTGGATAGGAGCATCCGAAGAAAGAGAAAATGTACCAAGGGAAAAAATGAGGATAAATACAAGAGAAATAAAATTGAGAGAAACTTCACTTAGAACCAACTGAAGAAATGCTAGGATTTCACATTAACGGCAACTAGAAGTTAATCCCGCTATCCATCAGGATGTTGCCAGTCAGAACATTCTCAGGACACAAGTTTTTGTAACAACTACTACACAAGGCACATCACAGGTTCCCAAGGCTCCGGATTCATTTTTACACTCTTCGACATCTGAACAGCTGAAAGAAAAAGTAGAAATTTTTGAAGTCAACCAACCTAAACTAAATGTTGAGGAAAAATGTTGACTAAAACTGTAAAAATCCCAGTGACCTGATATTTGCAGAATTAATTTCTCTGAGTTAGAAGTGATAGCATTGATGGTGCTGATGATGACAGCTAACCTGATTTTAGTTCTTATGAGGTGCCAGGCATTGGTTAAAATGTTTGTGTGTTCTTTATGGTTCACTGGGGCTTCCACAGGTGATGCTCGTGGTAAAGATCTCACCTGCCAATGCAAGAGACATAAGAGATGCAGGTTCCATCCCTGGGTCCGGGAGATCCCTTGGAGCAGGAAATGGCAACCCACTCCAAAATTCTTGCTGGGAAAATCCCATGGACAGAGGAGCCTGGAAGGGTACAGCCCACAGGGTCACAAAGAGTCGGACAGGAGTAAAGTGATATCACACACATATATATTCAGCCACTAGCCATTATTCAAATAGATAGTAGTAACTTGGTTAATCAGTGTATAAATATTTAGTTTGGACAGTAAACTTTGATAACTAATTTACTGTATACTACTTAAGGCTTATTTATTTTAAAGGTCTGAACTATACTAATGAGTTCTCCCTATAGGATGTTGAGTGACATCAGGAAGTATGCTTAATTGACATTGTAATGTGCCAGAATTTCACCATGGTGGAAAAGGTAATGCAGAAATTGATCTTTGTAGATAAATACCAATTTTCCCCTTTGAGTGCCCTTTGCAGAATGAGACTCAGATTTGTTGTTGTAAATTCCCTATGCTTCACATCTCACACTTTATAGCTAAATTTATGTCCTCTTCCAAGAATGCTTTTACCTTTTTTTTCTCAAAAGTCATGAAGTGGAGGGAAAGACTGCTGCTGCTGGAGGTCAATGCATTGTTAGACATCTCCACTTAACACCCTATTATACAGAGTGAAGTAAGTCAGTAAAGTGAAAGTCAGAGCGCTCAGTCATGTTTGTGACCCCATGGACTACACAGTGCATGGACTTCTCCAGGCCAGAATACTGGAGTGGGTAGCTTTTCCCTTCTCCATGGGATCTCCGCAACCCAGGGATCAGACCCAGGTCTCCCACACTGCATGCAGGTGGATTCTTTACCAGCTGAGCCACCAGGGAAGCCCAGGAATACTGAAGTAGGTCGTTTATCCCTTCTCCAGCAGATCTTCCCAACCCAGGAATCGAACCGGGGTCTCCTGCACTGCAGGAAGACTCCTTACCAACTGAGCTACCAGAGAAGTCAGGAGTCTGTTAAGGCATGCTATGGAATCTAGAAAGATGGTTCTGATGAACTTATTTGCAATGCAGCAAGGAGGCGCAGATATAAAGCACAGACTTGTGGACACAGCCGGGAAAGGAGGAGTAGGACAAACTGAGAGAAGAGCATGTACGTATCCACTGTCGTATGTAAAACAGGTGGCACGTGGGAATTTGCTGCGACACAGGGAGCTCAACCCAGTGCTCTGCGACAATCTAGAGGGGTGGGATGAGGAGGGAGACAGGAGGGCATTCAAGAGGCAGGAGACATACGTCTACCTGTGACTGATTCAAGTTGATGTATGGTATAAAACCAACATGATATACACGATGGAGTATTACTCAGCCATCAAAAAGAATACATTTGAATCAGTTCTAATGAGGTGGATGAAGCTGGAGCCGATTATACAGAGTGAAGTAAGCCAGAAAGAAAAACACCAATATAGTATACTAACACATATATATGGAATTTAGAAACATGGCAATGATAAACCAGTATGTGAGACAGCAAAAGAGACGGCAGATGTACAGAACAGACTTTTTGACTCTGTGGGAGAGGGAGAGGGCGGGATGGTTTGGGAGAATGGCATTGAAACATGTATCATATCATATAAGAAATGAATCAGCAGTCTAGGTTTGATGCAGGATACAGGATGCTTGGAGCTGGTGCACTGGGATAACCCAGATGGATGGTACAGGGAGAGAGGCGGGAGGGGGGTTCAGGAGTGGGAACTTATGTATGCCCATGGCAGATTCATGTTGATGTGTGGCAAAACCAATACAGTGTTGTGAAGTAAAATAAATAAATAAATAAAACCAACATGATATTGCAAAGCAATTATCTTCCAATAAAAAAAATTAAAAGAAAAAAACCCAGAAAAGACATAGAGGGAAAAATAGGGGGGTGAAGTAACATCCCAATTTACCTGGAAATTCCCAGACTGACTCTCTCACATCTTTGGAAAGCTCTCTTCTGGGGCAAACCCAAGTAGTTACTCACTATTATAGAGGCAAACATAACTGTAATACCAGAAAATACCAATAGACAATCTTAGGTTGTTACACATAGACTATTTTGTGTATTATGATTTATATATCATTTTTAATCTGGAGGCTCTGTTCATTTACAAACTACGATGTTTGGATTCTGTTTCTGATACCCTAGTGATGAGTATAAATAAAACGATGCCCAATGCAGAGCTGCGGAGAAGGCAATGGCACCCCACTCCAGTGCTCTTGCCTGGAAAATCCCATGGACAGAGGAGCCTGGTGGGCTGCCGTCCATGGGGTCGCTGAGGGTCAGACACGACTGAGCAACTTCACTTTCACTTTTCCCTTTCATGCACTGGAGAAGGAAATGGCAACCCACTCCAGTGTTCTTGCCTGGAGAATCCCAGGGACGGGGGAGCCTGGCGGGCTGCCGTCTCTGGGGTTGCACAGAGTCGGACACGACTGCAGTGACTTAGCAGCAGCAGTGCAGAGCTGAGTATACTGTGGTAGGGACCATGGAAGTGACCAGACTTAGTCTCATAGATTTGTGGGAATATTCAAGAAAAAACAAAACAAGGACACTGTCTCTCCTTAATTCCCCTGCAAGGCCTTTTAGGATAGCAGTGTGAGGACCTGATTTGCCAGTCATGCTGAACTGTCAATGCCACAAGCTCACCCACCTGTTTATTTCAGGTGTTAATTTCAGTTCTGTTTATTTCAGGTCATTCAGCAAATGGTGCCTACCTGCCCCATCTTGACAACTGTTGCTCTCAGCTTAAGAAAGCATCTCTCTCCCCTTTGCTTGGATTTCAAAGAACTGCAAATATGACCAATTTACTCTTTGTTGCTGGCTTTCATTTTATTTCCCCCAAAGTGAACAGGATCAAAAAAATATATATATATGGCAACTTTTGTCAGCTGTTATTCACTATTGACAGGGATAAGGAGGAGCCATTTTCTGTCATGAAAAGAGGCAAAGGATGGGCCAATGAAAAGCTGGAAAATCAGAACAGTCACATAAAGAACCATGAACCCAGGACCTCAGATTGCTGATATCAGGTTACTACTCAGACTGGGGTTAAACCTAATACTATGATTTGTCTTGTGATATCCTGACTGCTTCTGCTTAACACTGATGCAATTTTATTTTAATGGGTATTTTACTATGATTAATAAATGTCAATTCAGCGTGTTATCTCCACATTATAGCATATTCACAGACTTTATCTATGGCAAGAGTATTTTTATGGGACTTAATGTTTGAGGGAATTGTAGCACTGTTGACAATAATTTCATGGTTTATGCATTTTGTAAGGCTTCTTTTTAATGGAAATTCTTTGTGAACTTATGGATGTGTTTGGTTGATAATAAAAGAGTTAAGAAATATATAAAGGGGCTGGGCAGTGCTAATATCATTTACTGGATAAATTAGTCTTCAGATTTGCTGCTAATAAAAATATCTTGATTTTTTTTTAATATCATGGGATATTATTCAGGATGCATATTTCAACCAAACTTCTTTTTCTTTCAAATTCACATCCCCTAATTTATCCAGAATGATTTACACAGAAGACTACAAAACTTATGACTTCTAATAAGTAGATGATTTACTTCTAATAAATGTAGGAAACATGATTATTTTGCCAAGTACTTTTAATGATGAAAGTTCCCCATGGTGGCCCCAGACTTCTGCAGCCTTTGCTTTATCTCGTGACTCAAAGTCAAAGAGTAGAAGTCTCATTTTACTTTCACAGAGCTATTTTAATAATCATTAACTTTTGCCTATGGTATAGCCAAAGGTATGTTTTCTCTAGGAGCTGTGTATAGATGTGAGAGTTGGACTATAATGAAGGCTGAGCACTGAAGGTTGATACTGTCAAATCATGGTGCTGGAGAAGACTCTTTAGAGTTCCTTGGACAGCAAGGAGATCAAACCAGTCAATCCTAAAGGAAATCAACCCTAAATATTCATTGGAAGGACTGATACTGAAGCTGAAGCTCCAATACTTTAAACCACCTGATGCGAAGAAGTTACTCATTGGAAAAGACCCTGATGCTGGGAAAGATTGAAGGCAGGAGAAGGGGAAGACAGAGGATGAGATGGTTGATGGTCTCACATCTTGTTTATTCATCCCAGCTAAGAAGAGCAGGTGTGAGCCACCAGATAACATTTTATGACCTTTTAGCATTAGTTTGTCATTCTACATTTTAAGGAAAAAGCCATTATTCAAATGCTATCTCAGAAGACCTTTTAAACAACCACTCATATAAAATCTCAAGACCAAGGTGATCAATGAAAACTTTTATTCAGTCACTATTGGAAATCACACCTCTTCAGTTCTCCTAGCACTCAGCCCTCTCCTTTACAGACAACTTCATAGTTACAAAGTCCTTTTGCATATGTTTATGTATTATTTCCAGCCCTAACCTAAAATGTAAAGATTGTTTTTTCTCTTAGGAATTTTTTTTTCAGTTTTGCAACCATGAAAACTTTTTCTTTCTCCTCTCTTCTTTTTTTTTTCACTCTTATTTCCTGTAAATATGAGTAAAAATAGTTCCTTCCCTTTTAACATATCTCACAATGATTCTTGTTTGACAATATTTCAGTTTAACATGCTTAGAATTCCTTAGAAGTCAAATTGAGAAGTAAAATCAATGCAGAGTCACAGAGCTTAGGTCAGAAAGGGGTTTGAAAATAGCCGGATTAGGTCTTTTTCTTCCCACTACCAAATAAGAATGTTTTCTGGTTTGTGAACGGAAACTGAAAAACATTTTATTTTTGTGATTGAACTCAAAGCGATTGAAACCATCTTGGTCTTTTCCCAAAACATTATTGACATAAAACTCACTCACACACACACACCCACACACTATGAGAGGGGTGCATGAAGCCCTTTTCATGAGCTCACTGGATTTCAATCCATATCTGTTTAATCTGCTAATAAAAAAGTATTTACCATAATGATCTTTATCGCCCAACATAAAAATGTTTCTTAAAAAAAGCCGTAAAACTCTGCAACCTGTTTAAACTACCACTGCTAAACATTTTAATCAGAAAATCTTAAAATGGACCAAGCAAGATAAAGATGTTGATTTAAAAGAAGAGAAAAGAAAAAGGCACCAACTCGGAGCCTTCAAAGCAGCTCACGATCAATGCAGAAAAATCTTGACCTCGGTCACTAACTTGGGTGGCGTGTTAGAAGTAGGTTAAGGAACCCAGGTCAGGAGAGAATTGGCAACCTCAGAACCACACATGTTCTCATTCCCTCAGGTGCCTCAGGAAACTGAATAACAGTTTGAGAGAAAAAAAAAAAAAGAGCATCCTTCATAACCTGGTGCAACCTCTCGCAACCTGATGCTTCCCCTTGGCCTGCAGAGGTGCCTACAGGCCCCACTCCTAATGACTTCCACAGGGCATCCGTAAAATGAAGCTACTTTAATTGAGGAGAAATAATTCCTTCCTAATGTACGATATTCATATCTTCCAGTAATTTGTTTGCTAATATGCCAGCAATCGATAGATGACAGCGGAGAAGAAATTTGTTTTCAAAAGCACTGTTCATTAAATCACACCGGCGTCACCCGCTGCAACTGTAGTTGGCTTCATTATTCAAGACCACTTTCATATCCCATGTGTGTGGCTTTCATTATTGCAGATCATTTTTCCTTAGGATGTGTGATTTAATTTTAATGCCTGAATCTAAATCAAAATCCTCCGCCACTTAGAAGCTCTCTGGTGTAATAAGAAAGCGAGGTTTATTCTGCTTTCGTGTTTAGGAGGGTTTGACTCTGATTCTAAATTATGATAAAAAAAAATCAATGCGAACAAATGGACAGCAAAAATGAGGCGTGAAGTTGTCCTTTTCTAGATAAATATGTGAAACAATGCTGATACCTCTGGGTAGTTTCCTAATTCTTGGTTGATACGATCACTTAGTGATGTTTTTTGGCTGAGGTACGGTTATACTTCTGAGACGTTTCCTCTCGGAATATTTCACATGCTTTGCAGTTCAGAGCTAGTCTGTTATTTGCCATTGTTCTTTTAATTCCTGAATCGCCCATGCACACAGTACCCCCTTTCGCTGATGAACTCTTCACAATGCCTGCAAAAATTAAAGTGTTTCCCAAGTTGGATTATTTCCAAGACAAGCCATGATCTAATAGAGCAAATTATTTTCTTTGTTTCCACTGGGAAGCCAGTCAGTTAAGAACCATCTCCCCAGCCCACTTACCGAAGATCCAGGCCCCAGCAGGTGTAGGGGTTTCAGCAGCTGTGTCCCTACCCCACCCGGCCCACAGAGGACCCATGTGTGCCTCAGGGAGAACCAACTTATTCATCTCTGAGCCAGTTTTTGAATTAGTGTGAATGAAAGGCATGATAAAAGCATTTTGTCATTGTGCACAATTTCCATTTCAAATATAGAGCTGGAGCAGGAGGAAAAATATCAGTGTAAATCATGAGCCTCAAAATATGGTCAGAAGGCAAAATATTGATAATAATAATAGTAATAATAATAATGTATTTGAAACCAAGTAAGAAATATTTCTGAAGCTTCTCAAGTGGCTCGGTGGTAAAGAATCTGCCTGCCCATGCAGGAGTCACTGGAGATGCAACAGGTCGGAAAGATCCCCTGGAGAAGGAAATGGCAACCCACTCCAGTATTCCTGCCTGGAGAATCCCATGGACAGAGGAGCCTGGTGGGCTACAGTGTTTGGGGTTGCAAAGAGTCCCACATGATTGAGCATGCGTGAAAGAAACAATTACATTTAGAAAGGAGTGCTATGATGGGCTCCATGTTTCACACATATACTCCAAAAGATGTTGTTTCTCTGGTTTTCAGGAACACCGCTCAGTCTCCGTGGTAGATGGACGTGATGTGGTTCGTTACTGGCTCCTGAGTTGTCCAGGAGTCATTTCTCTACTGCATCTGATACTCTTCCCAATCTCCCTATGGCCATCTCTTCCCATCCTGGGGGCTCCCCCACCAACTGTGGGCTCCTGGATACAGACCTTTGAAAGGAAGCTGCTTCCAGACCATAGACATTAAGGGAGAGAAAGAAAGAAAGAGAGAAAGACTGAGGCCACTGTCTTCTTCTTCTTTTCTTTCCTTTAGTCCTACAATGCCACCCTGTACAACTATGCGGGTTTATCGGATTTTAATACTTTTCAAAGCAAAAGGATTATGAAGAGGAAAGGAAGGCTGTTTATTCATTGACTACATAGAGCTCTCCTCACACAGGCAGGAGGAAGCACCCATGATAACACTCCTTCAGATGGAATTCTCTCAAGGAAATCACCACTTTCTGACTGGAAGGGCCTGCTCTCTGCTTCCCTAGCTCTTTGAGAAAATACTTTTCTTTTTCTCTTAAAATCAATCATATGACACTCAACCCACCCATCTGGAAACCCACGAGTTCACCATGCTTCATTTCCTGAGTCCCCACAGGTGTGAGATGTTGTGACTGGAGGTTACCTGGCTTAGCAGGAAACCTGTGAGAGGTGTCAGCATCTGAATCCTGCAGAAGGGCCACCTCGGGTTGCTGGACCAGCGGTTCCCAGAGCGGTCCCACGAGTGTGGCCCCGTTAGACGTTCTCCATCAGTGTGTGCATGCAGGCTCATTTTTTAAAATTATTTTGCCTCATGTGTATCTGTTTAGTAAGATATGTATATGCATGCTTGCACACACACACACACACAAACACACACTCTTTCTAAAACACAAACTCTCAGATGCACAATACTATATATGGGTGTGTATATTTATATACATACGTGTATAATGGGTGAACAACAAAGTCCTGCTGTATAACACCAGGAACTATATTGAATATCTTCCAAAAACCTATAATGGAAAATAATCTTAATATATGTATACACACATATGTATATGTTTTGTATATGTTAATATATATATATATATATATATACATATGTTTAACTGAATCACTTTGCAGTCCACCTTCAATTTAAAAAGACATCAAATGAAATATGAGCTCTCAGCACTAGTACTGTATACACTATTTGGAAAAAAGTGTTTCCCCAATGCCATGGCAATTTGAAAATCTAGACTTAGAGTTTCTAACTGAGCTCCTTTCAATTATTCCCCTTCAAACATTCACAATGCACCTTCTTGGTCCTTCCAAAATGTAAACAGACTCCACTCCTGAGGCATAAATCTCTCAATAACTAGTTCACGTTGATCATGATTCTGATCATGGTTCATAATCCCTGCAAGAGAAAATATATTTATAGAAGGTTATTACTTCTAAGGACATAAGTTAATTATTTCATTTGACTCATTTCTGAGAATAATAATGAGCTTTGGGAGGAGCCTGTCACATTATGCATTAAGAAAGACACTTTGACTTTTGAGAAACTAAAGGTGATATTCAGCCTAACTTTTTAAATGAGTGATTTAACAGAAATTTTCACAACTATCATATATTTGTGATCCCGAGATCTGAGTAGTTTGAGTAAGAAACTTCTAGATAGGGCCAGGCACGGGTGTTTGAAACAGCTGAGTGTTTCAAAAACACAGCTGATTTTTCAGGAGGAGAAATAAGCCAGACATCGGTGAATTCTGAGCCACATCAGTAAGGATGCTGACTAAGACTTCTGTTTACCTCTAGCTTTAATTGACAGTTGTCCTTTTGTATCCACAAGGGATTGGTTCTGAAACCTGGGCTTCCCTGGTGGCTCAAAGAGTAAAGAATCTGCCTGTAATGTGGGAGACTGGGGTTCGGTCCCTGGGTCTGGAAGCTCTCCTGGAGAAAGGCACAGCAACCCACTCCTGTATTCTTGCCTGGAGAATCCCATGGACAGAAGAGTCTTGTGGGCTACTGTCCATGAGGTTGCAAAAAGTCTGATACTGAGCAGCTAATACTTTCACTTTCAGGGACACAAAGATCCTTGGATGCTCACGTCCCATATTTGGCCTTGCATATCCGGGTTCCAAATCCATGGATTCACTCAACCTCAGATAATGCAGCACTGTATTTATTGGGAAAAAAAATCTGCTTATAAATAGACCCTTGCAATTTAAAGTCATGTTGTTCAAGGGTCGATGGTACTCAGAGAGGTTACCCAACAGCATGAAATCACCATGTAATGCGTCAATACTGCCAGTAGTCTTTGTGGTGAAAATTTCAATTATGGGATAGAAATCAACATTTGATATAATGAAGATTAAAATAAACTGAATAAATTGGCACAGAGAACCATGGTGCCTAGGACAGTATTTTCTGAACTCACCTGAAAAAAAATTTTAGTTGTGATATTTTAATTATTGATAATAGTGATTTTATAAGTGCAAGTACTATAGTACATGGGGCGCCTCCCAACAGGTGGCGTGATGTTAGAGAATCCACCTGTCAATGTGGGAGACATGAGAGGTGCAGATTCAGTCCCTGGATTGGAGCCCACTCCAGAAATCAGCTGGCTGCAGTCCAGGGGTTGCAGAGTGGGGCACGACTAAGCGCAGAGCCCATGGTGCGTGCTAAGTCTACACTCCCTTTTCAAAATTCTACAACCATTTCATTCAAAAATGTTCCATTGTTGTGACTGACTAAGTAGGGCAGGAGCTCAGTATTGTCCCAAAGGAAAGTTTAACTAGAAATATTCTAATCTATTGAGAGTCTATTTCTTGTGAATTCTTGATACAGATCATTTTTCTTCAGAGGAAGACAATTTATACACTCTCACTTTCTGAGATTTAGAAATAAGATTTCTAATGCTGGCCTTCTACGCAGGCATTTACACATATGTTGTGTTTAATTTTTACTATTGTGAATGCTTTTGGAATAGCAAAACTAAGGATCACAGTGTAATGAATGGGTACATTGTTATACTGATTGATGGAAACAGATGCGAAGACCCTCGTATGCTCAAACTGTAAGATTATTTCTTAAATAAAGTTCAAAAATACCAAAGATAAACTTCAGTTCAGTTCAGTTCAGTCGCTCAGTCGTGTCCGACTCTGCAATCCCAGGAATCACAGCACGCCAGGCCTCCCTGTCCATCACCATCTCCTGGAGTTCACTCAGACTCACGTCCATCGAGTCCATGATGCCATCCAGCCATCTCATCCCCGGTCATCCCCTTCTCCTCCTGCCCCTAATCCTTCCCAGCATCAGAGTCTTTTCCAATGAGTCAGCTCTTCACATGAGGTGGCCAAAGTACTGGAGTTTCAGCTTCAGTACCATTCCTTCCAAAGAACACCCAGGGCTGATCTCCTTCAGAGTGGACTGGTTGGATCTCCTTGCAGTCCAAGGGACTCTCAAGAGTCTTCTCCAACACCACAGTTCTAAAGCATCAATTCTTCGGCGCTCAGCCTTCTTCACAGTCCAACTCTCAC
>SJYF01000464.1:6823641-6835203 GCA_006410515.1 Procapra przewalskii | reverse complement strand
AGCTTTGTGTCAGATTCTGAACTACTTTATCAGAACTCAGTTGCAAAGTGTAGAAGATTAGATTTTAATGAGATACAGTAGGACCTCACTTAACAGATCCAATGTAAAAAAATATTCAACAAAAATATATGTGATATGAGATAATTTTTATAATCATAAAGATTGTCTTTTAACCTGCAATTATTAAAACTCTGAAAAAGCCTAATTTCCATAAGTGCAAATTTTTCTACCTCTGAATACTATAATCCTGCTATAACTTGGAGAAAGTTTAACATAAAAGTATATGTTTATGTAAACTAGCACTGACTACCTCCCCTTCTGGCCAATTAAAAACACATGGAAATAATGCATCAAAATATATTTGCCAAATTAGTAGAAAAGTTACATTCACTCTTAGAAAAAAGTATGGAGCTTAAGGTTAGATTAATAAACCGGAATTGATGCCACCCCTGGCCAGTGGCTGTCAAGATCTGGGAAATGCGGGCTCAGTTGCTTCATGGCAGGGATTCTTTTTCAGAGCCTGAAATCTGTGAGAATCCTTGTGTTTAGAAAAGTTCTGCCCATCAGCCTAGAAAAGCTTGCAAAGATGCTCACTTTCTGCCTAGAATCATGATTAGAGAAAACAAGAACAATAACAGTAACAGCCATCTACAAACAAACGACAACCCAAGACCTGCTGCTCAATGATTCTATTTTACATACACCTGCTGCAACCCTGGCACCCCACTCCAACACTCTTGCCTGGAGAATCCCACGGACGGAGGAGCCTGGTGGGCCGCAGTCCATGGCATTGCGAAGAGTCGGACAGGACTGAGCGACCTCACTTTCACTTTTCACTTTCATGCATTGGAGAAGGAAATGGCAACCCACTCCAGTGTTCTTGCCTGGAGAATCCCAGGGACAGGGGAGCCTGGTGGGCTGCCGTCTATGGGGTCACACAGAGTCGGACACGACTGAAGTGACTTAGCAGCAGCAGAGGCTGCAAACCTAAACCAAGAAATCAACATGAGCAGAGAAATCCTTTGTAGCACAGGCAAAAACAAAAAAACAACAAAACAACAAAAGACACTTTGACAACACAGGACAAATGGTGCACAATGCTCTTTGGGAAAAAAGTCCATTTCCCCTCCTACCAAAGGAAAATGAAATTGCAGGAAGAAGTATACTACAGAGACTTAATTACAAGGTGTAATAGAATATTTTGATTCCTATAAGTGGAGGTAAAAAATAATGAAAAGAAGTGTATAGCATAACTAATTCAAAATTATTAAAGGGATAATAGACACAAAGAACTAATAACAGAAAACCAACTACTATATTTAGAGGGTGAAAAAAAAAGATGCAGTCATCTAAACCAAAACAGAATTTAAGGAATTGCCTTTTGTATTACATGGTGCTTGATTCTGTAGGAGATAGAAATGTTTTGAGAGATTGTTTAATATAAAATCAAAATTTCGTGCATAATGAAGACTTTTTCATAAACAAAATAAGTATAATTTATAAACAAGAAGTTCTATAAAGATGTATTGTCTGACAAATTAAAGGAAGAACAGCATTCAGAAATCTTTGGTACAAAGGAATTTCATACTTCAGAAATCCAATGTGTCCTTATGAAAGAGTTTGCCATTCTTTCTTAAAAACAGATTTAATCACGTTAGTACCCTTGTTTTTGTTTAGTGGCTTAGTTGTGCCTACTCTTTGCAACCCCATGAACTGTGGCCTGCCAGGCTCCTCTGTCTGTGGGATTTCCAGGTGAGAATACTGGAGGGGGTTGCCATTTCCTTCTCACTGTGATCTTCCCAACCCAGGGATTGAACCCATATCTCCTGCACTGCAGGCAGATTCTTTAACACTGAGCCACTACTTTTTTTTTAGTGTGGCATTAACACTATCCAGAAAAACATCTATTTCTGCTTTATTGTCTATGCCAAAGACTTTGACTGTGTGGATCACAATAGACTGTGGAAGATTCTGAGAGAGATGGGAATACCAGACCACCTAACCTGCCTCTTGAGAAATCTGTATGCAGGTCAGGAAGCAAGTCAGAACTGGACATGGAACAACAGACTGGTTCCAAATAGGAAAAGGAGTACATCAAGGCTGTATATTGTCACCCTGCTTATTTAACCTCTGTGCAGAGTACATCATGAGAAATGTTGGACTGGAAGAAACACAGCTGGAATCAAGATTGCTGGGAGAAATATCAATGACCTCAGATATGCAGATGACATCACCCTTATGGCAGAAAGTGAAGAGGAACTAAAAAGCGTCTTGATGAAAGTGAAAGAGGAGAGTGAAAAAGTTGACTTAAAACTCAACATTCAGAAAATGAAGACATGGCATCCGGTCCCATCACTTCATGGGAAATAGATGGGGAAACAGTGGAAACAGTGTCAGACTTAATTTTTTGGGGGGCTCCAAAATCACTGCAGATGGTGACTGCAGCCATGAAAATAAAAGATGCTTACTCCTTGGAAGAAAACTTATGACCAACCTAGGTAGCGTATTAAAAAGCAGAGACATTACTTTGCCAACTAAGGTCCATCCATCAAGGCTATGGTTTTTCCAGCAGTCATGTATGGATGTGAGAGTTGGACTGTGAAGAAGGCTGAGCACCGAAGAATTGATACTTTTGTGTTTTTTTTGTTATGTTTTGTTTTGTTTTTTTATTTTTTTAATACTTTATTCTACGTTACAATACTGTGTTGGTTTAGCCATATATTGACATGAATCAGCCACAAGTGTACACGATCTTCCAATACCGAAGCCCCCTCCCACCTCCCACCCCATACCATCTCCCTGGATCATCCCGTGCACCAGCCCCAAGCATCCTGTATCCTGTACTGAACATAGACTGGCGCTTCATTTCTTATATGATAGTATACATGTTTCAATGCCATTCACTGTGGTGTTGGAGAAGACTCTTGAGAGTCCCTTGGACTGCAAGGAGATCCAACCAGTCCATTCTAAAGGAGATCGACCCTGGGATTTCTTTGGAAGGACTGATGCTAAAGCTGAAACTCCAGTACTTTGGCCACCTCATGCAAAGAGTTGACTCATTGGAAAAGACTCTGATGCTGGGAGGGATTAGGGGCAGGAGAAGAAGGGGACGACTGAGGATGAGATGGCTGGATGGCATCACTGACTCAATGGACGTGAATCTGAGTGAACTCCGGGAGTTGGTGATGGACAGGGAGGCCTGGAGTGCTGTGATTCATGGGGTCGCAAAGAATAGGACACAACTGAGCGACTGAACTGAACTGAACTGAACACTATCCCAAATATTTGACTACAAATAAAATCTTTAAAACCATATTATATTGTTCATAGTGTAGAATTCCTGCTCTTTGACATTTTTTTAAGTAAATGTATTCTCTTGTTTTTTTATTATACATCATAGAAATGATTTGGATAACACTGAAGATTTTAGAAAGTGCAAACATATGCAAAATATAGTCTGAAGCATTTTGCCTAAAGCGTCTGTGAAATAAAGTTGTTTTTTTTCTGAGAATAAAGTACAAAAATACTTGTATTATACAGGTTTTTTTCTTTTTACAAAGCATTGTCTCATAATATCCCATGTCATTTTACAACAGGGCTACAAAGGGGTGATTTCAATTAGATTGTGGAGTAATGACTATTAATAAAAATAAAGGGCAGGTTATATGGAGATAACGGGAAGCCAGGAGACTTGTTAGAAACTTCAGTAGCATGCGTAAAACATCATGATGGCAAATAAATCAAGCAGAGAAGCCCAGATCAGAAGGTGGTGACGGGGAGTGGTGGTGGTTAGACTCTTTAACGCTTAAAATACGTTAGATAGCACACCAGGTGACTGAAATCTGTAAGACTGTGTTGAGTTTCTCCTTGCCTAGTTCATGCTGTAGTACGTCCCCTACATTTAAACCTTCAAGTTACAAACTTTCAAAGACGCAACCATGCATTTGCATGTCTGATCACTTAAGTCAGTTCACATGTCTATCGTATGCTGTCTTCTCATATGTGCAGCCTCAACAAGTGTTTGTGCTTATGTGAACTTTGCTGTATTATACTCTATAGAGTACGGTAGCTTTACTTCAAGCCTAGGATGCCAAGTGCAAAAGCAGCAAAGATATAGCTGGTATCTCCTATTGAAGATGATCCTTCCATTCTGCCACTTCCCACCACCTCTTCCTCCTCCAGTGATACTAAAGCTGAAATTTCAATACTTTGGCCACCTGATGGGAAGAACTGACTCATTCGAAAAGACCCTGATGCTGGGAAAGATTGAAGGTGGAAGGAGAAGGGGATGACAGAGGGTGAGATGGTTGGATGGCAGCACCCACTCAAAGGACGTGAGTTTGCATAAGCTCCAGGAGTTGGTGATGGACACAGAATCCTGCAGTGCATAGGGTTGCAAAGAGTAGGGCACGACTGAGCGAGTGAACTGAACCAAGGATACCGAGTGCAAAAGCAACAACGATAGAGCTGGTATGTCCTGCTGAAGATGATCCTCAGTTCCACCGCTTCCCACCACCCCTTCCTGCTGCAGCCAGTAACTCTTCTTGCTGGGTCACTCGCTGCCAGCCCCTGTGTGCCAGCGGTTGTACTGTACCACTATGCTTTTCAAAGTACTCCACTGTAGGATGGAAAATGTCTCCTGTATTTTGGTTTGTTCTTTATGTATTATTTCTGTGAAAAGTATTGTAAACCTATTACAGTACAGTGCCATATGGCCCACTGTGTTAGTTGGGTACCTAAGCTATTTTTACTGGACTCACACACCTGTTCTCAGAATGGAACTTGTTTGCATGTAAGGGACTTATTGTACTCTCTGTCGTCCCCACTCTCTTTTTCTTCAAAAACACTACACAGTAATGCGATTCACCAAAAGGAACGTGTTATCCTGTCACTCAAGGCAAGTCTTTGAAGAACCATAATATCATGAAAAGAAATGTGCAAGGAAGTGTGTCGGCTGTTACGTCTTGACATTCTGCCTATAACTTCAGGCGCACGCTCATTCAGGTCTGACTGCTAGCCCATGGACTGTAGCCTGCCAGACTCCTTTGTCCATGGGATTCTCCAGGCAAGAATACTGAAGTGGGCTGCCATTTTCTTCATAGAGATTTCTTATTAAGCACCAAAGGAAAATGGGAACCTGGGTCTAATTTCAATAGGATTAGAGAACATAAACGTCAAGTATGGAGATTCATTCTTGACCACCATAGAGAAAGTAAAAGAAGAAAAATTATGTATCAAGTTAAAGAACTCTGTGTACAGGTGTATGAAGTAAATAATACATCATGGAAACGTCAGTAAATCGGGGATAGATGACTAACTTGAAACTGACAATAAAAATCCTTTGGTAATTTGAACCCAATTGCTTTTGAAATACTGCTCCAGCTCAACTAATTGATCAAAATAAACATTCAAGAGCTTATTTAGGTATGCTCTATGAGCAGTGTTAGTGAGAAATCACAAAAGCACATGTTCATGGCCACTGTTCAGTCTCTGTGCTGATGGAGCTATTCACAAGAGATTAAATTTCTGAAGTATTGCAGAACCCAAGTTTTGAAGTGAAAGGATGGAAAATGAAAACTGGTAGGTTCACGCAGCTCTAAAAATTATGCCTCTTGATGAGGGAAAGACACGAAACAGGTTCCCACTATTTGATTACCTGCGCATTTATCATCGGTCTTCTCTGAAATTTCCTCTGAGCACCCTACAGAGGATGGTACAGCTAAAAGGTTTTCCATTAGATGTAATTTTAAAGAGCGCAAATGGTATGCAATCATATACAATGTGAGAAAAATTAGGACCATCACCGTCTTGTCTCCAGAGATATTCACATTTAGGCTCAGCCTCGATTTTCTCCCAGGAAACCTGGGACAGACATTCTCGGATGTTTTCTGAGGGTCGTGGGTGGAGAGGGCACGCTTTCTGCTACCCTAACAGGAGTGTGTCAGTCTTCTGCGGATGGCAGGCGTTTTATGCCCACACACAGTGGATGTAATTGGCAGAGAAGCAAAGTACCAGTAACACAGAGACAGGGCTCATCTACCTATCATATTGCCGCCCTTGATGATAGATGCTCCAGCAGTATTTCTGGCACACACATATACAGTTACACACTGACAAATGGTGTTAATGAATTCTTAGGGCTCTCATATAAGGACTGCAGAGAGCACGTGGCACAGTGTTTGATAATGAATGCTCACAACTTTTGTTAGTGGAGAAATAAATCTCTGAGTGAATGGAAGGCTTCTGGGTACACGTCTGATTCCCCATGATGGCACTCATTACCTAGATATTTAGCCTCATTACCCCAATTTCGTAGCACAAGTCACCTAGAAACAATAAAATAACGGAACAATAACAATAACGGAATAAAAGTACCTCCAAATGTCAGAAACGTAACAGAAGAAAATTAGGCAGTTTTTTTTCCCACTGACATTTTCCGCTTTATATTTTCACTTAATATTATTTTCATTCTAAATGTGTGTCTTTTGCAGACTGCATTTATTGTTTTTTAATCTGTTTTTATTAAAAAGAAAATATGCACACACATTTCAGAAGTGAAGGAGGAAGGTGATGTCCTCGGGCTGGGTGGGAAGACCTCCGTGCTATGACCACGTGGCTGCAAAGGAAGAAAATCAATTTGCAGATTTGTTTCTGCAGAGCCTTGAGAATTTATTCCAGGAGCTGAGCGACCAGGCATCGCCTTCCCAGCAGTTTTGTTTCCAGTTCTGACTTTCTCAAGTCAAGATTCTACAGATTGGCTACCCCAGGATATGTAAGTCTTATGCTACTTGGGGTTTGATGTGAATAAGAATCCTACTGTTCAGGAGCAAAGGCCTGTCAGAACAGAACCAGCATCATTTCCCATCTTTCTCTGTAAGATAATTTAAGACAAGAGTAGGGGAGGAAGCTACTTTTTCTTTATGAGGAAAATGTAATCAAAGCCCTCATGAGTCTCGCGTGATTTTTGGAACCCCAGCGGCATTTAGACTTAGTCACCCCCCTGCTGCTATGGCGTGCTTTTCTTGATCAAGGGTGTATTTCCTAATATCCTCTGCCTTGCCAGAGACATACCTTCTGAAAACTCAATACAGATGAGAGACATGATTTCGTCTGATGCGTAGTAAACAGTGAACAATTCAGATCATCACCATAAGGGAACTTTTATCCGTTTCTTTAAGTCATTTTTAGGAATCTTTCCTACATCCTTAAAGTTAGGACCCTAGGGAACTTAGGAAAACTGAGTCTATCACAGCCCTTATCTAGAGAAAGCTGTGCTCTTCTAAGACAAAATTTTCTTCCCTGGTGGCCCACCTTTCCATGGGTCTACAAGAACACGCATATGTGTGCTCGTGGGTGCATGCCCAGTGACAAAACACTCTGCTGGATCTGATAAGTACAGCACCAAGAAAGTGTAGCTCCCATTTAGAGTCTGATGATGTAAAATGAGGCAGAAGGCAGACAATGATTACAATAACCTTAGAAACATAGGTCAAAGGTGCCTTAAAATAGGAACCCCTTTCTCATCATTTATTGTAATAAGTTAAAAATAATAACGCCTTCTATGTTTATTTCAGCCAAGTGGATATTGTCATAAAAGCAAGCTATTGCATTGAGAAAGGCTACTGGAAAGTAGGAGACCCGAGAAACATCATTTTCATTATGGGTTATTTCCTCTTCAATGTGTTATTTGTGTAAAGTGAGAGAATCTCCACTTTTTGCATAGAGTGTGTTTACTTCTTTTAATAGAGAGCACTCAGAACCCTAACAAAAGAGCCTGCATTAGCACTCATATTTCCTGCCTAGGCTGTTCAGTGGCATTTGAGAGCTAGTACCCCTGCCACTGTGCTCCATGGGGAAGACTTCAATATTGCTTTCTCTCTCTTAGTAACGCTAGGCAACCTCCTGGTGGGCAAAGTTGCCTAAAACCCTTATACACAAAGAAAAATTTAAGACTCCTTCCAGTCTTGTCTTATCTCTGCATGTATTAAAAACAAATAGTTTGGCAAATATCTCTATTTTAAAGCTGAAATAATCCCTGTTTGCCTTGATTTGGGAGGCATATTTGTTTCACATTTGCTGTGATGTTTTCTCCAAATGGATGCAAATAATCACAGATGTGGCTAAAGACAGACGTGAACCATGTTAATAGTCTTTGGCAAATCTGAATTCTTTCAGAATATACAAATGTCACTCTGGTGGCTCAGTGGTAAAGAAACTGCCTGCCTATGCAGGAGACATGGGTTTGATCCCTGGGTCGGGAAGATCCCCTGGAGAAGAGAATGGCAACCCACTCCAGTATTCTTGGCTGGAGAGTCCTATGGACAGAGAAGCCTGGTGGGCTAGGTTCCACGGGGTTGCAAGAGACTCAGACACGACTTAGCGACTAAACAATAGCCACGAAGTTATAACAGCATAGAATACAAGGAAATAATTCACCATATCAAGAATTTGCCAACACGCATGAAATTGGTAAAACCCAGTTAACTTGACATGATTACTCATATGTTAAATAAAGCATTTCCTTTTTAAAGCCTCAGTGAAATCCTGCAAAGAGAGACACTATTTTCAGGATCATTTTATATCTTCCTTCTCTTGCTAAGGCACATTTCTTTTTAAAAGGATTGAGTTCAGTTTTCTTGTAAAAATGTAATTTTATCTTGACATTTGGATTGGATATGAGGGTTTTAAAAGGTAATTGTTTCTTTTGGTATTATTTTTGGAAGAAATGCAGAAAATTAGCAATTCTTACATGAATCACGTGATGCAGTAAGAGAAGTGTTTGTTGTAAATGTTGCAACTTGGAAAAGATATCTGAATAAAACTGAACAAGTCTGATTCAGCACTTAAAATCATGTCTTAAAATTTATACTGTTATAATTAATCACAATCTTACCTTGCCATGCTGTTAAGTCACTTCAGTCGTGTCCGACTTTGTGCGACCCCATAGACGGCAGCCCACAAGGCTCCCCGTCCCTGGGGTTCTCCAGGCAAGAACATTGGAGTGGGTTGCCATTTCCTTCTCCAACGCGTGAAAGTGAAAAGTGAAAAATGAAGTCGCTCAGTCGTGTCTGACTCTTAGCGACCCCACCAGGCTCCTCCATCCATGGGATTCTCCAGGCAAGAGTACTGGAGTGGGGTGCCATTGCCTTCTCCATTACCTTGCCATAAAGACTCCTATATTCTTGGAGGAAAAATATGTAAAACTATGTTTTTAAAAGTTGATGCAAGCTATTTTTTTCATTTTCTTACAAAAGTAGCGATGTATTTGGAGAGAACTATAATGCTTATTCCATTATATCTCTTAAAGAGATTATTTTCCTTTTGATTTGACCATACTAATTCTCTTCTTGTGAAATTTGTCATAGATAAATCACCATTTTTCAATTGACTTTTATTAGTAAATATTCTCACTAGGTTCCATTTTGAAGTAGTTATTGGACACAGGATTAAAGAATAAAATGTTGTGAATTATGATTCTTTCCAAATTAAAGTACAATGTGATGGAGACTATTAAGTAGAAATGAGCTATATCTATATGACATCAACAGGGGACAGCTTTGGAATGGTGTCTGTGCTTTCTGCCCAATTGGTGATCTATTTCATTTTGTTATATTAAAAAGAACAATAATTAGGCATAGGTATTTAAGCCATTAGATCAATGTTTTCAATCATTCCGTGCTCAGTGATTAACTTAATATGCAATTCAGATAATTATAAGAAATCTAATATAGATTACTTTATCAAACCTCAGGAGTCAGCCAATATCATTTTAAAATTCTTCTAAAACATTATCAAATATTGCTCAAAGTAATTTAAAGCCCCAAAGAGGGTTTCTTCAGTAATAGATCTGCCTGTAAAATTTTTCCCATTGATATTGAACTTAATTTTTTACATTAAGTTTGTGCAAAAGCAACATATTTGATATTGTAAAGTTCAGATCTCTCTTACATCCATCTGATACACAACTTTGCTTTCCTATGCTTCAGCCTCTTTGAGGTAGAAATCCAAAGTGTCTTCCTCCTGTTCTTTCCTATTTGTACTGGAAGCAGATGTTAATATTTAATACATAATTTTCATTAACCAGTAATGGGCAATAAAGAAAAAATAATTTACTGTTTCAGGATTCCTCAGTGTTAACTAATGAAACTAGCCGCAGACCTGGAGCACAGGACAATGCCAAACTTTCAGATGAATTAATTTTATGGGAAACCAGCTGAGTAATTGGACTCCAATTACAGGCAGTTTAGTTCAGTCATCACCTTCATATATAATTAAATTCAATTGGTTGATACAGCTTCTATTTTATGAGGCCACTTACCAGCTTTTTGAACCCCACTGTGACTTTGGATCCAGGCCAATCAATTATTAGTCATTTCTCTTTCAAATGGAAATGCTCTAGAGTAGGCCTATCTTCCATTATGGCCACAGTTAAAATCTCTTTTTAGGATGTTGTAATATCTTTGGGTCTGTCTTTTTGGCTTCTACAGGGGAAGGATATTCATTTGTGTTCAAATGTAATAAGATGAACAGCAATAGGCCATAGCCATATGAGCATGAAGGCTGGTTAAGATAACATCCTGTATCATCTCATTTGCAGATGAGTCTTATCCTTTTGGAAAACAGAAGGACAAATTTTGGCCTGCTTTAATTTTTTTTTTTTTTTTGGCCAAAGTTCACCTAGAAATCTCATTTGCTTATTATTTTAAAGCTCAATGTGACTTTTCCTAGGTTTTAGGAAATATATACCAATTCTACAACAAAACTGTTAAATATTTCTGTAAAAAATGCCATGCATATATTATGGTAGGTGGACTGATCACAGGTTTGGGTCTGCTTGTGCATAAATTGCTAATGTTCATGATTATAAATGTATACTTATTTGAAAGTACTTTTTAAAACAGTGAATTTTTTGAGAACATATTTATTGCCACTTATTAATTATTCTAAAAGTTTAGATTTGCTTTATTTCTCTAGAAACACATTCTTAGGAAAAAGGAAAACATTTCTCTAAAACTCAGAATTATTTGAGGGGGCATATTTTTGCTCCTTCTAGTCTAATCTGTTAGAAAGAATGTAATTTATTGAACAAACAAAGAAATGAATTATTTCTAAAGTCTTCTGATAGGTCATAATTAAGTACAAATTACTACACTGATAAGGCAGTCTTGACTATACTATGGATAGCATATTTGTCATTTTTGTAGTGATTTTTAAAAATTGTAATATATTATAAATGATAAAATAAAATTTAGAAGTTATGAGGTTGTACAGTAATATAGTAAAACTAACAGTTCAAAAGTCCTAACACGGCAAAAGACTTTCATGTCCATCTATGCAAAGAGAAGGCGATCATTTCACAAGGAAAAAACTGGAGAATCAGCAGGGGAATGATCGGAGATAAACTAAAGCAAAATGACTTAATTTAACCAAATAACTGTTGCCTTGTGTTTATTCAGTTTGAAAGATTTTGAATATTACTTGAAATTTCTTTCTCTACTCTCTTTTTCTAGCTTCAACTTTATGGGAAAATTACAATTTAAAATTCAGCAAATTACTAACTAG
>SJYF01000464.1:6811417-6822864 GCA_006410515.1 Procapra przewalskii | reverse complement strand
GACAATGTCTTTATTAAGTGGATGACAAACATCTTATAAAAGCAGAGATATTACTTTGCTGACAAAGGTCCCTATAGTCAAAGCTATAATTTTCCCAGTAATCACACAGAGATGTGAAAGCTGGACCATTAAGAATGCTGAGCACTGAAGAATTGAAGCTTTTGAACTATGGTGTTAGAGAAGGCCCTTGAGGGTCCCTGGGACTGCACAGAGATCCAACCAGTCCATCCTAAAGGAAATCAGTCCTGAATATTCATTGGAAGGACTGATTCTGAAGCTGAAACTTCAATACTTTGGCCACCTGATGTGAAGAGCCAACTCTCTGGCAAAGCCCCTGATGCTGGGAAAGAATGAAGGCAGGATGCGAAGGAGGTGACAGAATCTGAAGCGGTTGGATGGCACCCGCAGCTCGATGGGTGAGTCTGAGCACGCTCTGGGAGATGGTGAAGGACAGGGGAGTCTGGCATGCTGCAGTGCGTGGGGTCGCAAAGAGTTGGACACAACTGAGTGCCTGAACAATGAAAATGACAAATGGTAATTTTCTCAAAGAATTGTTTTTATTGATCATGTCTTCTAGAGAAACATGGACTATTTCCAAACTCTACCTGTAACACAGTGGAAACATCAGAGAGGACCATGATAGCCTGAAACAGTCTTCGGTAGAAACAGTATTTTCAGGCTTCTCTGGCAGCCCAGCAGTTAAGACTCAGTCCTCCCAATGCAGGGAACATGGTCTCAATCCCTAATCATGAAGCCAAGATCACACATGCCACATGGCGTGGTGAAAAAAAAATTTTTTTTAATCAATAAAAATTTAACAAAATAAGCTGTAATTTTTTTTGCTTTTTTCCCCCTTAAGAAAATGTACAATGTTATCTTAACTCAATCCCCACTCCCCAGAAAGAAACATCCTCATAGAATCCTAAATATATCAACGAAGAAACATCCAATTTTTAAATGAAATCCAAACACTTAAAAGCCTTCTTGGACTGAGGGTACACATTACACAGAGGTACTGATACATCCTGAGCCTCAAATGCGTGCTCAGTTGTGTGCCACTCTTTATAGCCTGTGGACCATAGCCCGCCAGTCTCCTCGGTCCATGGGATTCTCTAGGCAAGAGTACTGGCGCAGGTTGCCATTTCCTCCTGCACTGTATCTTCTGGACCCAGGGATCAAACCTGTGCCTCCTACAGCTCCTGCCTTGGCAGGCTGATTCTTTATGACTGTGCCACCTGGGAAGTCTCACTGAGCCTTAAATAATGTACAACTTAACACAGCCCCAAGCTGAAACAAGGAAACGGAAGCAGTCGCCAAATAATTCATAGTCCCAGGTCCAAATTATGCCTAATGCAACCATTCAATTTAATATCCAGGAGGGACAATTCAGTTATCCACTCTGTATCTAAGGAACCAGTCTGAGTAAAGTATTGATATAAACACATAAGCTTCACAATCAATACACATTACTTCTTCAAGCATTTTAAAATATCTTTAATGAAGTTCTAAAGCAATGTGCACAGATCATACAGCCTTGGCATAACCCCAAATAAGTAGACTGATGGTTGACCTAGAATAAACTTTCTGAAAACTAGAGGATCAATAATAAGAGAAATGATTGAGCATTAATATTTACTTAATTTTAAATTTTACTTTCTGAATTATATTATAAATCTTGTATTTGTTGAATTCTGTTCCATGTATTAAACAGGGCATTCATGGTGATAAGTTATTTTACAAATAAAACTGAACACTCAAAATATCAAGGACACATCGATATTTGCTCAGATACTTAGTCTCATATTCAGATTTTTACAAGCAATAGTGTTCATTCGACCATATTTTGTGTAACTGCAAATCTCATGAGTGTTGTCTGCTCTGTGTTCATATTTGCACTGCAATGCATCATAATATTCAAATATGCAGTCAAATATTAGCCTATTATGGTTAAAGACATTTACAAAGAATTAAAAACAAAATAACTGGAGACCCGTTTTGAAGATATTCTTGTTTTCCTTGAATCTATTTTTGTGAGAGGGGAGCAGAGAATAATGAAAAATGCCAAGGGGCAATTTCAAGTAGTCATTAATGCTTTCTAAATGTTTCTGAAATATGTGATCAATTACCACTATGGTATTACTTTTTCCCCTGTGAGGAAAGGGTAACTAGACAAATTGGACAAATGCTGCTTATTCCTCATGATAAAAGGCACGAAACAAGTTCAAAGATGTAAATCTTCATTTGCCATTGGTTGATCAAGGCAGGGTTGTTTTTGTTTCGGGAGCCATCTGAAGTCACCAGGCTCATATTTTATAAAAAGGATTCTATCCTAATCATAGACAAGTAGGGACCTTTGCCTTCCCTGGGAACAGAATCACCTTTAAACATCATCTGAGTCAAGAGAACATGCAATAAGCTGTCTGTCTGTCTCTCCTGCTGCTCTGAGTTTAACTGAGATGGTCAGCCTCCCTCCACCCCCCACCTGCCACCAACAGTACAACAAAAGCCTGTGTGTGCCCTGGTGTCAGCTCCACAAAGAGCATTGAGCACGCAGGCCTCCTGGGCAGAGAAGCACCTCATAACCCAGTGGGAAGCGGCACCAACAGAAGGTAAACATAGGTCAGTCCAGGAAACCTGGGGAGGGCTCGGGCACGGTTCCCCAGGCACGAGAGAGAATGGCACCCCAGGGGTCTGTCTTTGCTTTCAACCCGGACTCTCAGTTATTAACTGTGGCCTAACATCATACAGCCGCAACAAAGGGAGACTTGGCCACTGCCAGCTCACGCAGATGGCAGGCTCTGAGCTCCTGTGAGAATTGGTCGGTGCCCATTGTTTTACGGCTTACTCAGCTTGGGGGTAAATGGGACACAGAAATGTTCCAGTTCAAGTCAACACTATCCAGTCATGTACTCTGCTAGACCTGCCCAAGTCTCTGTTTTCATTTATTAGGGCAGGAGGAGAAGGGGGCGGCAGAGGATGAGATGGTTGATGGCATCACTGATTCAATGGACATGAACTTCAGCGAACTCCAGGAGTTGGTGAGGGACAGGGAGTCCTGGTGTGCTACAGTCCGTGGGGTCGCAAAGAGTGGGACACGACTTAGCAATTGAACAACAACAACAATCCTGTCATGTACTCAACTAGACTGCCCAATGGTCTGTTATTAATTTTTAGGGCAAGAGGTGAAGGGGACAACAGGGGATGAGATGATTGGATGGCATCATCGACCCAACGGACAGGAGTCTGAGCAGACTCTGGGAGACGGGGAAGGACAGGGAAGCCTAGAGCACTGCAGTCCATGGGGTCACAAAGAGTGGACCAAGACTTAGCAACTGAACCACAATTTATTAGGGGCACGCGAACTTCATGGAAGATTTTAAAAATTCTGGGCATAATTTTTCTGTCAAAAATTGGCAAAAGAAAATATCATCACATAGACCTTGCATATATGTCAAGGCTTTTTTTTTTTTTAACATCTGAGCAGAAATTCATTAGTTTTGACTTTAGGTTTATTGTTCAGTTGCTCATATGTGTCCAACTTTGTGAGTGCCTGGACTGCATCACACAGACTGGATTTAGTAGGACTTTATTGCAAGATAATTCTTTTGTTATTCATATTAAGTCAAATAAATATACCTTTATAATTTTTCTGTACTTCTATTACTTTTCTACTTGAACTATAAAATCGAGGAAACAGTAGGGAAATGATGATTCAATAAGTTGAATGAAATTCCATGACGTCCACAAAGTACATTGGTATCATGAGTGGACTCATTGCTGTGAGAATTCCACCCTCTTTTTTCTGGAACATACTTAGGGAAGTGACATAAGTCTTTGGGCTTTTGTGGATTATAAACAGAAAGTTTGGGGGAATGGCATTATTCAAAAAGTATCATTGTATCAAATAAACTGAAAGCTTCAATCTGAGTACTCATTTAAGTGTTTAAAACACATAAAGATTTACTTTGAAGTGTTTATTTTGAAGTATCTTGGGAAAATATTTGCAGAATTTTTTAATGGAAACACAGTCAAGTAGAATTTTTCTATAACAGTTATAAAACTGCATATTTTAGTAACCTAATCCAACACATTTACTCTATGAAATCTAAGAAAAAATTTATACCCAATTCACTTAGCAGGTAAGTAATAATCCGACTGGCTTTCCTATACATCTGATAAATAATTTTTCGAATGAAATCATATTTGACCATGTTGGTCCTCTTAAAAAATATATACATATATATTTGGCTGCTCCAGTCTTAGTTGTGGCATGAGATCTCGTCCCTGGACCAAGGATCGAACCCAGGCCCCCTGCATTGAGAGCACAGAATCTTTGCCACTGAACCACCAGGGAGGTCCCATGTTTACTTTCTTCTACTGAAATAAATATCACTTTGGTTCCCACTGTATTTTTAAATATAATGAAGAATCGTAGTAACACTAGGTTTTCAGGGCTGCAGGGCTATTATTTTATAGCAAAATTATGTCCCATCAGATTCTTTCTTTACTAATGTAAATGTATAAAATACCCCATGATGGATTTAAATGCATAACACAGCAGAAACCTTAATAACCTAGCTGTGCCTTGTAAAATCTGCCCAGGATGTTTGAAAAATAGAATTTCAGAAATGAGAAATACATTCATGGTAGATTTTAAGGAAATACTGAGTAGTCATCATTGTAAAATCTAAATAATAAAGTGAAGCTGTGGTGGAAATGTATGAATATGTTCAGAAGTGCAGCAATATGCATATGTATTAGAATTCGCTACCAGTTCAATCACTCTTTCCACCTCATCAGTTAGGTAAAAGCTTAACTAAACAAATTAATATTGAGTAGTTCCCCTAAGGCCAAGGACCTTAGCTTTGTTGTAATGAAGAGGAAATGAATTCCAGATATGTGTGTCCTTTGGGGAAAATGGCAGAAATTCAACTCTGAGGATCACAGACAGGAGTGCCTTATTGGTCTCTTTTCTCCAAGGGTGGATATCATGAAGGTAGGTAAGTAGTCTCTGAAGTAACTAGAGATTTAACTATTAAGCAGGGCAAAATCAATACCTGAGCTCTCTAGTCAAGCAAATATGAGGTTCAACTGTAACACACAGATTCAGTCAGCTCATTAAATGAAGAAGAGGATTTATCTAAAAGTTTCATGGAGAGGAATTATTTTCACAATTATAATTTATGGGATATTTTTAAAACATACCTAGAAATACTGTGATGTAGAAATTATTCAGAGAAGATGGTAGGCTTCAAGGTAATGAGAAAGTGTCATTCTATATGTTTACCACTGCCTCATTTAAAAGTCATTTTAAAAAGTAAAACAGTAACTCATCAGTAACTCATTAATTACGCANNNCAGTAACTCACCTCTCTACTTCCTTTTTTATTGCAATTGAAGAAAATGGTTGTCTACAATTTAGAGAAATCCAATTACTGCAAGGATTTCCCATTTGAAAACCTCTGAGATTATTGCTTTCATTTCTTTATTTGTTCATTAATTAATTAAATATTTATAGGAGTGGATAATATTTGCCCAGAATCATCCAGATTAGGAATAAAATATTGAATACAGCAAGAAATTGCTATCATTAGGAAGAGACAATTAAACATGAGGGAAATGTAAATTAATGCTGAATATTGGCTATTAACTCATGCTATGAGGCAGAATGTGTTTGGAAGCATGAAGGGAGTGAAGGTGATTCTATGTATGTATGCGTGGGAAGTGGGTTCCAGTCAAAGGAAAAAGTACAGAAAAAGGCCCTGAGACTGTAATTGTCTGGAGAACTCACAAAGCTGGTCTGGCCTAGATGATGTGAAAAAAAAAAAAAAGAAAGCAAAGATCAATTAAGGGGTCTCTTGATGAGGGTGAAAGAAGAGAGTGAAAAAGCCTGCTGAAAACTCAACATTGATAAAACTAAGATCATGGCATCTAATTTTATCACTTCATTGCAAATAGATGGAGGAAAAGTGGAAACACTGGCAGATTTTATTTTCTTTGGCTCCAAAACCACTGCAGATGTTGACTGCAGCCATGAAATCAAAAGATGCTTGTTCCTTGGAAGAAAAGCTGTGACTAACATAGACAGTGTATTAAAAAGCGGCGGCATCACTTTCCTGACAAAGGTGCATAGAGTCAAAATTATGTTTTTCCCACTAGTCATGTATGGATGTGAGATTTGTACTATGAAGAAGGCTGAGTGCTGAAGGATTGATGCTTTCAAATTGTGGTGCTGGAGAATACTATTGAGAGTCCGTTGGACAGACAACAAGGAGATCAACCTAATCAATCCCAAAGGAAACCAACCCTGAATATTCATTGGAAAGACTATATTAAAGCTGAAGCCCCAATCCTTTGGCCACTTGATGTGAAGAACTGACTCATGGGAAAAGACTCTGATGCTGAGAAAGATTGAGTGCAGAAGGAGAAGTGGGCGACCAAGGATGAGATGGTTGGATGGCATCACCGAGTCAATGGACATGAGTTTGAGAAAATTCCAGGAGATAGTGAAGGACAGGGAAGCCTGGTGTGCTGCAGCCCATGAGTCACAGAGGTGGACACAGCTTAGCAACTGACCAGCCACAGTGACAATGTGGGGGAAAAAAGGAAGTCAGGGAAGACAGTGGTTAAGAGGACGAGGTCAAAGAAAGGACAACAAGCTGAAGCTAGATTGAGTCAGACTTTGAAGGTTGGATAAAAACAAACATTTGAATTGACAGAATGAGTCTGGTCCATTGAGGGCTCAGATGGAACAAAAGCAGAGGAAGGGAGAAATTGCTCTTTTGCTTGAGCTGAGATATCCATCTTCTCCTACCCTCAGACATTGGTTTCTCTGAGTTCTCAGGCCTTCAGACTTGACTAGAACTTTCACCGTCACCTCCCCACCCTCATTCTTAAGCCTTTAAACGTGGACTTAGACATATACCATCGACTTCCCTAGTACTCTGGCCTTCAGACTGGGACTGAATTACTCCTCTGGCTTCCCTTGTTCTCCACCTTGCAAGCACAGATCCTCGACCTGTCTGCCTCTATAATCACATGAGTCAACCCCTATAATAAATATATTTCTTTAACTGTATATATTTCTATCCCATTGGTTCTCCGAGAACCCTGATGTCTTCCTTCAGTCTTCCAACTCCTGGAGAAGCGTGTGCCTACAGCTTCTGAGGAAGGACACCTGGTAATTGTGTGAGACATGCTCACCTGGAAGGCTGAAGGCAGAGAAGCAGACGTGGGTTCCAGTTTTGCCTTTCTCTCCTTTAATTCCTTCCACTGTGCCTTCCTCCTCTTGGGATTCTTGATTTCAGATCCAATACTAGTTGCAAAAGTCACATATATAGCATAGACTGTTTAACAAGTTTCCGTAACATAATAAAGGCTAGTTATTACAATGCCTTCTTTATACTGTATTCCCTCATAGTGAATCTACCTTGCAGATCAAACTCTACCCAACACAGTGGTAAGCGAGCTGTGCCAACCTGCCAAGATGTGAATCTTAACTTTTCATCTAGGAAACTGTGTGACATCTGGCAAGTTGACTTAATCTCGCTGGGGCTCAAATTTCTTCATCTGGAGAGTTGAGATAAAAGTAATACTTGCTTCCTAGAACGTACGATTAAATACGATATCTGTGATGATTAAGTATGATATCTGTGATGATTAAATATGTTATCACATGTAAAGCACTATGACCAGGGCCTGCTTATAAGTTTTCAGTAAATGATGAGAGTAGCTTGACTAGTAGTATTAAAACTAGCTGGAGTGAAATCAGTGTGTACTAACGGGGGTGGTACACTTACCTGCATTTCATCTGAACGTTAATAGGCAAAACACTTTAAAATAAGACTTTAAAATGATGAGACATAAGACATAAGGCATTGGTTAATGTTCGTTTGAAGAGAAAGCTCCTCACACAGTAATAGTTCTATGCTGTCTTTAAATAGAGGCCCTACCTCTTCCAAAGGAAAACACCTCTTCACGCTTTTTTTTTTTAATGGACTGTAGATGTGACATTTGGAAAATATGTGTTATAAAATTTCAAAAATGCATATAAGTATTTTTTCTACATGATCTTGTATTAGAAACAGTAGTGAAAATTATCGGAGAAGGCAATGGCACCCCACTCCAGTACTCTTGCCTGGAAAATCCCATGGACAGAGGAGCCTGGTGGCCTGCTATCTATGGGGTCGCACAGAGTCGGACACGACTGAAGCGACTTAGCAACAGCAGCAGTAGTGAAAATTATGCTGCTTTCACCCCAGTGCTCTTGCCTGAAAAATCCCAGGGTCGGGGGAGCCTGGTGGCCTGCCGTCTATGGGGTTGCACAGAGTCGGACACAACTGAAGCGACTTAGCAGCAAGAAAAGGCTTCAAAAATGAAGGGGCATGTGGACAAGCAAAATCAGTATTTCCACTAAAGATATCTATATTTCTAGTACACACTAGCAATGAAGAGTTAAATATTAAAATATTTTTTAAATCAGTACATTAAATATACTTTAGAAGCTTAATTTTTGACTATAATCAATTATAGATTTTAATTCAACATTTCTTAATAATTGTTTTCTGCTGAAGAATGAAGGTTGAAATGAACATGACCTCTATAGAAGGGAAATGAAGATATAGGAAACAAAGGAAGCCAGTATATAATAACAGTAGGAGACCCAGGTTTGGTCGCTGGGTCAAGAAGATCCCCTGGAGAAGGGAATGGCTACCCACTCCAGTATTCTTGCTAAGAGAATTCTATAGACAGAAGAGCCTGGTGGGCTGCCGTCCATGGGGCTGTAAAGAATTGAATGTAACTGAATGGCTTTCACACACATCACAAACTCTAAATCCAGGGCATTAAGTTTCATTCACAAGGTCATTCACTGGTTCATTCAAGGATTGTTTTTTGAAGGCCTATTCCGCTTTTCCCCAGTTCTTCTGTTGCCTAGTCCTGACTCCTTCATTTTAGGAGTTGAAATTAAATTATTCACTGTGGTCCCTTTGTGCTCTGACATCTTATGTTTCTTCACAGTCTCAAGAACATGCAAAGTTAAATTGCATATGTAGGATACTCTTAAAATGAAGCCTCAGGAGAAATATTTCAAAGATAAGTTTTAATTGATAAAAATAACTGGCTCTCTCCAAATTATATTTTAAAGTAAAACTTTAGGATTCACCAAGTCCCTTCAAGGAAAAGAAGGATTGACTATTCTGGACTGTGTAGTCAGTGAAAATTTGACAAGTTCTTAGAGCTCAGTCCAGTTCAGTTGCTCAGTCATGTCTGACTCTGTGATCCCATGGACTGCAGCAAATCAGACTTCCCTGTCAATCACCAGCTCCCAGAGCTTACTCAAACTCATGTCCATTGTGTCAGAAATGCCCCAGCCAACCATCTCATCCTCTGACAGCTCCTTTTCCTCCTGCCCTCAGTCTTTCTCAGCAATAAGATCTTTTCCAGTGAGTCAGTTCTTCCCATCAGGTGGCCAGAATATTGGAGTTTCAGCTTCAGCATCAGTCCTTCCAATGAATATGCAAGACTGATGTCTTTTAGGATGGATTGGTTGTATCTCCTTGCAGTCCAAGGAACTCTCAAGAGTCTTCTGTAACTACACAGTTCAAAAACATCTATTCTTGGGTGCTCAGCTTTCTTTATAGTTCAACACTCACATCCATACATGACTACTGGAAAAACCATGGCTTTGACTAGACAGATCTTTGTTGGCAAAGTAATGTCTCGCTTTTTAATATGCTGTCTAGGTTGGTCATAGATTTTCTTCCAAGGAGCAAGCATCTTTTAATTTCATGGCTGCAGACACCATCTGCAGTGATTTTGGAGCCCCAAAAAATAAAGTCTGACACTGTTTCCACTGTTTCCCCCTCTATTTGCCATGAAGTGATTGGACCAGATGATATGAACTTAGTTTTCTGAAAGTGAGTTTTAAGCTAACATTTTGACTCTCCTCTTTCACTTTCATCAAGAGGCTCTTTAACTCTTCTTTGCTTCCTGCCATAAGGGTGGTGTCATCTGCATTTCTGAGGTTATGGGCCTAACATTCCAGGTGCCTGTGCAATACTGCTCTTTACAGCATCGGACCTTGCTTCTATCACCAGTCACATCCACAACTGGGCATTGTTCTCACTTTGGCTCTGTCTCTTCATTCTTTCTGGAGTTATTTCTCCACTGATCTCCAGTAGCATATTGGGCACCTACCGACCTGGGGATTCCATCTTTCAGTGTCCTATCTTTTTGCCTTTTCATACTATTCATAGGGTTCTCAAGGCAAGAATACTGAAGTGGTTTGCCATTCTCTTCAGTGGACCACGTTCTGCCAGAACTCTCCACCATGACCAGTTCATCTATGGTGGCCCTACATGACATGGCTCATAGTTTCATTGATTTAGACAAGACTGTGGTCCATGTGATCAGTTTGATTAGTTTTCTGTGATTGTGGTTTTCATTCTGTCTGCCCTCTGATGGGTAAAGCTCTGCTATATCTGGAAGAAGCGCACATGCACATACACACACACACACACACACACACACACACACACACACACACAGGAATTAAACCATACACATTGAGAAAGATTTTCTAGCTCAGTGTTTCACTGACACTAATGTCCTTGACTTTTAGCCATGTGGTTCTTCAAGAAGGAGGAAACAGTCAAGTAATATTGGATTTTATTTATTTCTTCCTGTTTTCAATCTTTGTGGAAACACGGAGAGATCATAGGGTGTTGGGTAACTCTTGGAATAGAAATTAAGATTCTTTCTTATGCAACAGAAATAAAAACCAGTTAGAAAACAAGTAATCTTGGCATTAGATGATTTTACAAACAATTGAATCCTGCCTGGGATTTCTTCTCTGTTCATTTTGAAGACAAGGTTAGCTCATGTGGGGGTCTTTCTACATTTATCTCTGCACTTCAGCTGCTTAAACAGTCTAAACGGAGTTTAACTGTTGACAGGGGAAGAATTTGGTTTAGCTAAACAATTGTCAGATTTTATAAAAGATATTTAGCCCAAGCTGTTACAGTATTTACCATTTTCTTTAAGAAGTCAGCAATGAAAGATAAGACAATCTTTGGAAATGGATATGACTTTTAATTACTTTTAGATCCTGACTAATTTAATTTGAAATCTTTAACCCCCAGGTATGAATTAGGGAAAAAAGTTAACCACTGTGGTTTGTTAATGATAATCAATACACCAGCTTTATAAATAGCATTTGGTACAAAAGAATCACAGGTAAGAATTTAAGCACAAGAAAGAAAGTTAAATTATTAACCAAAAAAGCTTCTATTTACTAAAGTCAAATTATTGCAAAAAAAAAAAATTTCCTTTTATGCTACTCAGATAGTTTAAGAGAAAACTGTCAGATTGCTCAAATCTTAAAGCTGAAAAAAAATAGTCAAGTTAATATTTTGTGGTTTATATAATACACATATTTGCCACGGAAA
>SJYF01000464.1:6792024-6808558 GCA_006410515.1 Procapra przewalskii | reverse complement strand
TCACATACTAAAAAAGGAGCAATTATTTAACCTTATATTTTATTATATTGTCATATAACTGATTTAAAATGTATTAATTACTGCTGTACAGCAAATTGATTCAGTTATACATAAATACACATTATTTTATACATAAATTATTTTCCATTATGATTTGTCATAGGATATTAGCTAATTCTCAAAAGGACAAGTCACTTAAATCATGTAGAAGAAAATAAATACTAACTACAAGTGTTTACATTATCAAAACTGATACAAGTAAAATTAGAGAATGCTAATGAGTCTATGATCACTTAAGAAATTTTATCTTGAGCAAAATATCTATTCATAAGATTTGTCAGGCTAGCTTTTCATTGTATCGGGCTAGTGTTACCTTCACACCAATACCCAGGAAGGACAGAAAAAGAGGGAAAAGTTACACACTAGTAATATCAATTAGCAGCCATTTAGACATAAGTAAAATATTATTGGACCAATCCTGTGTTATAGCTTAGAAACATATGATTATGTTGTGTTGAATCATTCAAGAGTAAGGATGGCTGACCCTTAGAACACTATCCATGTAACAGCACATTAACTGATTAATGCAAGAAAGATTATATCATAAAAGAACAAAATAATTTGATAAGACTTCCACACACATTTACATAAAAAGATCTTCAACAAATAAGAATTTGTTTAATTTTAAACTTTCTAACATCTGTATTTTTAAAAACTTAGAAACAGATGAAATTAAAATAATAGTATATTTTATTTAATCCAAATAGAAAATATTATGATTTCAACAAATTTCAAAGCAAAATTTGAGATATTTTGCATTATGAAAAAAGTGAGTTTTGTTCATGAGGTTCTGTTTGTATTGGTCCAATCTTGAAAAAAGCAGTCAATCGAACACACAAAAGCTGCCTGATACAAAGCCTATGTCTTTAGAATGGGTGCTGTTTTCATATAATGTGAGGTGTGGATTTGATACTGATTTAGCAAAAAATATTCCACAATCCTACTAAATTTTTCCTAAAACAGAAAAGCAATTTTGTGCTCTTTCAAGGGTCCTCTGAGCTTTTATACAGTCAGTTGGTGATCATGATTGTCTCTGCGTGAAGTAGCATCAGTTTGGAGTGGCGTATCTCACAGTATCATTCATGCAATGCATCTCAGATATACCCAATTTAAAAAGAGTAATGAAAGAAGCCATAATGATGAAAAAGGCTACCATATTTTCATACATCTTAGCCCTTTTTTTGTATATCAATGTATTTAGTTTAATTGGAGGCTAATTACTTTATATTATTGTGGTGGGTTTTGCCATACATTGACATAAATCAGCCATGGGTGCACACATGTTCCCCATCCTAACCCCCCGCATCTCCCTCCCCATCCCATCCCTCAGCGTCATCCCAGTGCACCAGCCCTGAGTGCCCTGTCTCATGCGTCAAACCTGGACTGGCGATCTATTTCACATATGGTAATATACATGATTCAATGCTATTCTCTCAAATCATCCCACCCTTGCCTTCTCCCACAGAGTCCAAAAGTCTGTTCTTTACATCTGTGTCTCTTTTTCTGTCTCACATAGGGTCATCGTTCCCATCTTTCTAAATTCCATATATAAGCATTAGTATACTGTATTGGTGTTTTTCTTTATGACTTATTTCACTCTGTATAGTAGGCTCCAGTTTCTTTCACCTCATTAGAACTGATTCAAATGTGTTCTTTTTTAATAGCTGAGTAATATTCCATTTGTATATGTACCACAGCTTTCTTATCCATTCATCTTCTGATGGACATCTAGGTTGCTTCCATGTCCTAGTTTTTGCAAACAGTGCTGTGATGAACATTGGGGTACACGTGTCTCTTTCAATTCTGCTTTCCTCAGTGTGTATGCCCAGTAGTGGGATTGCTGGGTCATATGGCAGTTCATATTAGCCTTTTGAAAAATATTTGAAGTGTGTCCTACTACCATTATTGAACTAACATCTGATTTGGCTTTAAGTATGGGGTTCCCACATGGCTCAGTGGTAAATAACTTGTCTGCTAGTGTGGAAGGCCTGAGTTTGATCCCTGGGTCAGGAAGATCCCCTGAAAGAAATGAAACGAAAGAAATGAAATCCACTCCAGTATTCTTGCCTGGGAAATCTCAAGGACAGAGGATCCTGGTGGGCTACAGTCCATGGGATCTCAAAAGAGTTGGACACGATGTAGCGACTAAATAACAACAAATCAATATCTTCTTTAATGGGGCAAAACATGCTTTTTATGGAGTGTCTATTCCTTTCTGTAAGAATCATGTTTCTATAGGATACCAGCTCCTTTTTTTTTTTTTTTTTTTTTACTATTGATGGTAATCTTAGATTTCTTCTCTCTACCATTCAAAGTTTTACCTTGGGGGGGGGATCCTTTTTAATGAAGTATATTAGTGACTAACTATGTCAAGACAGGCCTGCCTTCAGTTCAGTTCAGTCGCTCAGTCGTGTCCGACTCTTCGCAACCCCATGAATTGCAGCACGCCAGGCCTCCCTGTCCATCACCATCTCCTGGAGTTCACTCAGACTCACATTCATTGAGTCAGTGATGCCATCCAGCCATCTCATCCTCTGTCCCCTTCTCCTCCTGACCCCAATCCTTCCCAGCATCAGTCTTTTCCAATGAGTCAACTCTTCTCATGAGGTGGCCAGAGTACTGGAGTTTCAGCTTTAGCATCATTCCTTCCAAAGAAAGGCCTGCCTTTAGCAAACTGCAAAATCCCACAGGTGAAGTTGTTGAAATCTATGTGTCTCCTTTCCGGGTTCCAGAGATGCATGGGGGGGTCTCCTGACAAGACCTCATGTCTAATAACTCATGGGGCTTATTTGCCCTACCTTCACCGACCCTCAAGGATACTATCAAAAGTCAACAGCTTCTGTCCTCAGTACCTCTGTGTGCCAAGTTGGAACCATGGTAAAGAAATACGGCTTACCATGTCCATGACTGTCAATGTTACCCATGATATACTTACATTTTAACTTTGGTTCTTGTTAAGTACTGTCTTATAAAAATATTTTTCCTGTTCTTCATTTATTCTAACTCCAAACAAAGATTGTGCTCCATTATTCCACTTGATTTTCACAACCTCAGAGGAAGAAAATTTTCAGTCTGTTTTAGAGATTAATGAGTTGAAGTCAAGTAACTTGATTGAGGTCACGCTGATGGCAAAACAGTGATACTGGATTGGAACCTGGCTTTTTTGGATTCAGAAGTTGTATTCATTTAAAGACTGGTTCTTCTTTGTCTGTTTGCATTTGAGTGATTTTATTTCCACCACAGTAGCAAGTAAATGGGATTTTTTAAGAATAAAAACTAATATTATTTTACTTTCCAAAATTTATGTTTTATTTTATAATTCTACACAGAAGCAGTTCAGGGTTCAAATTATTCTTTGTATTAGTTGATACTTAAAGATATGATTAATATGTCAGATCTTGTTATTTTAGCAGAAAAAAAACTGTTTTACTTCTATCAAAGTAAAGAATGGGAGTCATTCTTCAGGCAAGATATTTCTCAAAAATCGATAATACATTTGACAGTGAAGATAACATGTGGTGATTAGAATACAGGTTTAGATGCTCGGAATTAAGCAAGTACGATCACACTGACCTTCCCCCACCAACCCATAGTATCACTTTCTGCAACTTCAGTTACTCATAGTCAACTGCAGTTTGAAAATATTAAATGAAAAATTCAAGAAATAAGTCGTAACTTTTAAAGTGTAGGCCATTCTGAGTAAGGTGATGAAATCTCCCGTGGCCTGCTCCTTTCTGCCTGGC
This sequence comes from Procapra przewalskii, assembly GCA_006410515.1. Lineage (NCBI taxonomy): Eukaryota > Metazoa > Chordata > Mammalia > Artiodactyla > Bovidae > Procapra > Procapra przewalskii. The sequence goes on along the minus strand of SJYF01000464.1, from coordinate 6,804,755 downwards.
ATGTCAGTCATCTCTGTCCAGCACGTCCTGACTAGTAGTTGCTTAGCAGTTGCTGGATCAACAGATTAAATGTTGCAATGCTAGTGTTCAAGGGACACTTATTTTACCTAATAATGGCCCCAGAGGCCAAGAGCAGAGATGCTGGCAATTCAGATATGCCAATGAGAAGCCATAAAGGGCTTACTGTGAGTAAAGAGGTGAAAGTCCTAGACCGCCCAAAGGAAAAAATAGGCATATTGTGGTTGCTAATGCTAAGATCTACAATAAGAATAAAATTTCTATGAAATTATGAAGAAGGAAAAAAAAAAAACACCTGTGCTTGTTTTGCTGTCCCATTCAAACTGCAAAATTTATTGCCACAGTGCTTGATGAGGGTTAGTTAAGATGAACAAAGCTGTAAATTTGGACAATAATATAGTCTGCATTCATATAACTTTCATTACAGCATATTGTTAACCTTGCCCTATTTTATAATTGGTTCTTAGTATTAATTTCTTACAGTGCACAATTTATGAATTTATCATAGATATGTATGTATAGGAAAAAGACATAGTATATATAGGGTTTGGTGCTATCCCTGGCTTCAGTCATCCATGGGGGGTCTTAGACTACATGCCCCCTCAGATGAGGGGGTACAGCTGTCTGCCAAAACAAGATATTGACAAAGGGCACACAGGAAAAGCACTTTGACTCACAGCAAACAAACAAACACCTAAGAAATTTGATCTGACATTTCAAAGAACAGTAAACCAAGGAGACAAACTGTCATTGAGATAGAAATCTGATTTCCATTTAAGAGCTTTCACCGTGAACTAGATTAAACCTTAAGACCACTTTTAGAAGATTATTCCTGTTTTCTGTGTAAATAAAATTTCTCTGGTGATATCCAAACAGTTTCACCCAGGCCTTTATGTGTCCATTCACAAATCTATACATCCATACCCATGTAGATCCCACTGTCAGCTCAAGGAAACTTACATCAACCCTATGCTTCTTAGAACACAGCAACTACATTCTAATACTATGAAATTAGAAAAGACTAACTCATGGGTTGCGGAGAAGGCGATGATACTCCACTCCAGTACTCTTGCTCATGGACAGAGGAGCCTGGTAGGCTGCAGTCCATGGGGTCGCAAAGAATCAGACAGGACTGAGCGACTTCACTTCCCCTTTTCACTTTCATGCATTGGAGAAGGAAATGGCAACCCACTCCAGTGTTCTTGGCTGGAGAATCCCAGGGAGGGGGAGTCTGGTTGGCTGCTGTCTATGGGGTCGCACAGAATCAGACACGACTGGAGCGACTTTGCAGCAGCAGCAGCAGCAACACATGGGTTGAGTTTGAAGAACTCCAAGACTTACATAAAAATAAGTTATAAATACAGTCATGAACTGATACTCTGTCTTCAGTTATTCATTAGAAAAGAAATCAGTGGATAGGAGTTAGATATGTATCCTGTGCAGCTTTAAAGGGCATGGAATTTCTCTAAAAGTGGTGTACGCGAAGGAACTGCCATCTGGGGACCCGTGGCTTTAGTGAGCAAGTGTAAATGAAGAGCAGGGCTGAAAACTGACCTTAAAAGCAGTGTTGGAAGCGAAAGCCGCTCAGCCATGTCCGACTCCTCGTGACCCCATGGACTATACAGTCTGTGGAATTCTCCGGGCCAGAATACTCTAGTGGATAGCCTTTCCCTTCTCCAGGGGATCTTCCCAACCCAGGGATAAAACCCAGGTCTCCCGCATTGCAGGTGGATTCTTCACCAGCTGAGCCATCAGGGAAACCCTAGAAAAAGCAAAATTAGCCTGTACAGATAAGCAAAAAAATATATATTTTAATTTCATTTTAAAGGTTTTTAAGAAATTTCAATCTTCATAGCTATTAGTTTTAATGGACAAATTAATAGAATATTTAGTCTCATTCTTATGTGATATATATAAAATTTTTGGTGAAGAAGAAATATTCCAGGTAACAAATTTACCTGCAAGACCGTCCACAAACAAAAGCAATTGGAAAGAACTGGTTAAAGTTTTTATTTTTCTTTTCTTTAAAATAAGCCTAATCCACTTGGAAAGATAATTCTGAGTAATTTAAATTACAAATATTCTACTTTTCTCTGAATTAAAAATTTTATTTCTTTCCCAAACATTGCATTTTCTGATTTCTTTCAAGATTTCTGTTATTAATAAAAGCAAAGCAAAAAACACCCAAAAACTTACACACAATGAAATAACTCTTCATATATTTTATGGAAATAGTTTTCAGAACATATGAATCAGTCTTGTCAAAACCAGTTTATTAAAAGCAAATGAGTTGACCTTAAATTCAGTATTTTCAGAGTTGAACAGTGAATGAATGGTCATAAATAGTATAATAGCTACTAAAGAAATAGATCTTTTTTATATTTGAAAGCTTCATAGCCATGAGATTATAAAATAGAAGGAAATCGTGGGGCAAAGAAGGGATTTCCATTTACTTACTATACTACTGAGAAGTAGGAGAGAAAAGCTTGCAAGCTTTCAGCCCGTAAAGGCTGTGAATAATAACCTAGGCTGAGCAGAAGGAGAACAATAGTTTACCTAGAGGCTAAACTATGATTGTTCCTGTCCATCAGAACATGTGTAAAAACCATGTCCCTGAAAACAGTCATATGCTCAGATATTTTAATGCAAATAAAACACACGGTGGAAGTGAAAGCTGCTCAGTCGTGTCCGCCTCTTCGAGATCCCATGATCTGTACAGTCCAGCAAATTCTCCAGGCCTGAATATTGGGGTGGGTAGACTTTCCCTTCTCCAGAGAATCTTCCCAACCCAGGGTTCAAATCCGGGTCTCCTGCATTGTAGGCTGATTCTTTACCAGCTGAGCCACAAGGGAAGCTCAAGAATGCAGGAGAGAGTAGCCTACCCCTTCTCCAGTGTATCTTCCCAACGCAGGAATTGAACCTGGGTCTCCTGCATTGCAGGTGGATTCTTTACCAACTCAGCTATCAGGGAAGCCTCAAAACATATGGTAGCTCTTTATAAACCAAAATACGACTGACATATTTTAAAGAGCTGTGTCTTCATACCAACAACTGAAATAGTCTTACTCAATTATCAAAAATCTTTGTTTAAATCTTGGAGATGCTTTTTTCCTTAGCTATATTATGTGAATAACTTTTCAAATGATAAATCATGAATGAAAAATGAGTTGCTTTTAAGTATTTCAAAAATTTATTACCTTCTTAGAAGTAATGTGTAATATTATATTAATTGCACTGGGAAATTCAATAGTCAGTGTTCTCTCCTGAAGACCTTGATCTTTAAATGTATATATGCATATATATATACATATTATATATATATTTAACAAATCAGCATAAAATTAAACTTTTCCATGAGACACTGAATATTAAAATATGCTATTTCTGTTGCCTGGATTTATTTGTTACGCTTTCCTATCTTAAATTCCTCCATCTTCCTGGTGATTTGGCTCTGCTCTGGCACAGTCTGTCTTTCTTTTCTTTACTTTTTGTTCTGTTTTTGAAACTTTAAACTTTTTATTTTGTACTGGAATATAGCTGATTTACAATGTTGAGATAGTTCCAGGTGAGCAGCAAAGGAGCTCAGCCAGACATATACATGCATCAATTCTCCCCCTAACTCCCCTTCCATCCAGGCTGCCACATGACACTTATCAGAGTTGCCTGTGTTCTACACTAGGTCCTTGCTGGTTATCCATTTTAAATATAGCAGTGTGTATATGTCCACCCCAAATTCCCTAGCTATCGCTTCCCCCAACCGCCACCCCCACCCCCTGGTAACCATAAGTTTGCTCTCTAAGTCTGTGCAGACTTTCTTTTAAGGAGATGCTTAATGAAACAATCAGCTCTTCCCAGATTATGGTTTGATTGGAGCAGGAAGACCATTCGATAAGAAATATTTTCTTCCTCGTTATCATGACACTTATAGCCCACTTTTTCTTTTTTTAAAATTTAAGTTTATTTATTTTAATTGGAGGCTAATTACTTTACAATATTGTACTGGTTTTGCCATACATCAACATGAATCCGCCATGGGTATACATGTGTTCCCAATCCTGAACCCCCCTCCCACCTCCCTCCCCATACCATCCCTCTGGGTCATCCCAGTGCACCAGCCCCAAGCATCCTGTATCCTGCATCAACGTGATTTGTTTTTATATGATATTATACATATTTCAATGCCATTCTCCCAAATCATCCCACCCTCTCCCTCTCCCACAGAGTCCGAAAGACTGTTCTATACATCTGTGTCTCTTTTGCTGTCTCGCATACAGGGTTATTGTTACCATGTTTCTAAATTCCGTATATATGTGTTAGAATACTGTATTGGTATTTTTCTTTCTGGCTTACTTCACTCTGTATAAAATAATGAGTGTTTAAAAATGTTCCATTATGACCTATGGATGTTGACTTTTATCCATAAGGATGAATGCAAATTAGTGTTAACACATGGCTATTGATACCAAATTAGTTTGAGTTGTAGATTACCTAAAAGCCAGGATCCCTTTATCATTCAAAGACTAACCCTGATTCAAGTCTAGAGTTCAGGTTTGCATCTGCAGGCAGGGATAAGGGGACATTGACAGCTTTTATCTTTCTTGTGTCCTTAAATCAGTTCTCTGGTCACAACTTCCATGGCCTGGCACATGAGTGAGCCACATCTGACTTCTTATTGCAGCAACAATAAATGATTTCTACTAAGAATCAACCTCCTTCTAACATTTTAAAATAATTCCAGTAAATGAGTGGTTATCCTTACCAAATTATCAATTCATTGTCATTGTGATGTACTTCACCAAGCGGAAGGGACGAGTTGCAATCAGAGCTAGTGCAGAGAATTGTGCTTATACTAGTTATTTGCTGTTGTTCAGTCGCTCAGTCATGCCCGACTCTTTTGTGACCCCATAGACTGCAGCACGCCAGGCTTCTCTGTCCTTTGCTGTCTCCTGAAGTTTGCTCAGATTCATGTCCATTGAGTTGGTGATGCTCTCTACCCATCTCATCCTCTGCTGCCTCCTTCTCCATTCGCCTTCAATCTTTCCCAGCATCAAGGTCTTTTCCAATGATTTGCTTTTGGCATCAGGTGGCCAAAGTATTGGAGCTTCAACTTCAGCATCAGTCCTTCCAAAGAATATGCAGGGTTGATTTCCATTAATAGTGACTGGTTTGCTTTCCTCCAAGCTCAAGGGTTACAGCAATTGGAGATGATGTTGCTTATCGTCTCCATGATGCAGAAAACAGCTGAGATGAATCTCTAAGCACGCGCGTGTGGAATACTGCACAGCCCAGAGACATCAGAAATATGACTGGCATTGGAAGGGAGGACAATAGTGGACTGTTTCTCTTTCCTGTCACCGAAGGATTTGGGCACATGAACATGTTCTTTGGGCTCAAAAACACACTCAGAACGTCTGCTCTCCCACTGCCTCCGAGAAACTGCTCAAAACTGACGTTGACTGACAATCTCCTCCTATAGTAAGTCTCCTACATGTGAAAGAGTTCCATTCTGAGAGCATGTTGCTAAGTCCAATTTGTTCCTAGTCCAACAAAATTGGACTTCCCAGGTGGCGCTGGTGCTAAAGAATCTGCCTGCCAGTGCAGGAGACCTGGGTTCGATCCCTGGGCCAAGAAGATCCCCTGGAGAAGGAAATGGCAACCCACTCCAGTATTCTTGCCTGGCAAACTGCATGGGCAGAGGAGCCTGGCAGGGTATAGTCCATGGGGTTGCGGAGAGTTTCACATGACTGACGTGACCGACCACATGCAGCACCCACAATCGGCTAAATAGTACTGCACTGTAATACATTTATGACACTTTCATAGAAATAATACATAAAAGATAAGCACAGCAAACACACACTTTTAATCTTACAGTGTAGTACCTTGAAAAGTACAGGGTACACTACCACGCCCAGCATACAGGCATGAGCATCCAGTGATTAGGCAAGACAAGTTATGGACTGGAGGAGGGCGTGGAGGTCTGGAAGATGCTCTGCAATTAGAAACAGAGGAGAGGCTGCTGTTTCACTCATGCCTGACATTGATGGCGTAGGTTCTGTTTCCTTGCCTCACTCAATTTCATCTACCCTCTTGGAAAAATGATCCAGGGATGTCTGCGTGCTGTGCTGTGCTTCGTTGCTTACTGGTGTTTGATTCTTTGTGACTTCATGGACTGTAGCAAACTAGGCTCCTCAGGGGAGTCTGGTAATTCTCCAGGCAAGAATACTGGCCTTTCCCTTCTGCACGAGATCTTCCCGACCCAGGTCTCCCACATTGCGGGCAGATTCTTTACCAGCTGAGCCCCAAGGGAAGCCCAAGAACACTGGAGTTGGTAGTCTATCCCTACATCAATGGATCTTCCTGATCCAGGAATAGAACCGGGGTCTCCTGCATAGCAGGCGGATTCTTTACGAACTGAGCTCTCAGGGAAGGCTTCCCTATTGCTCAGCTGATCAAGAATCTGCCCGCAATGCGAGAGCCCTGGATTTGATCCCTGGGTCAGGAAGATCCGCTGGAGAAGGGAAAGGCTCCCCACTCCAGTATTCTGGCCTGGAGAATTCCAGGGACTGTATAGGCCATGAGGTTGCAAAAAGTCGGACACCGACTGAGTGACTTTCACTTTACTTCATAAATACATGACATTCCACCAAATTTAGATTTCAGATAAACAACAAACAAATATGAATAGGTCCCATTAAACACTGAGTAATTTTTTTAAGAATAATTATTGCAGATGGTGATTGCAGCCATGAAATTAAAAGACGCTTACTCCTTGGAAAGAAAGTTATGACCAATCTAGATAGCATATTAAAAAGCAGACATTACCTTGCCAACAAAGGTCTGTCTAGTCAAGGCTATGGTTTTTACAGTGGTCATGTATGGATGTGAGAGTTGGACTGTGAAGAAGGCTGAACGCCAAAGAACTGATGCTTTTGAACTGTGGTGTTGGAAAAGACTCTGGAGAGTCCCTTGAACTGCAAAGAGATCTAACCAGTCCATTCTAAAGGAGATCAGTCCTGGGTGTTCATTAGAAGGACTGATGCTAAAGCTGAAATTCCAATACTTTGGCCACTTCATGCAAAGAGTTGACTAATGGAAAAGACCCTGATGGTGGGAGGGATTGGGCGCAGGAGGAGAAGGGGACGACAGAGGATGAGATGGCTGGATGCCATCGCCGACCTGATGGACGTGAGTCTGAGTGAACTCCGGGAGTTGGTGATGGACAGGGAGGCCTGGTGTGCTGCAATTCATGGGGTCGCAAAGAGTCGGGCACGATTAAGCGACTGAACTGAACTGATGTCCTAAACATTGACATGGGCTTCCCTTGTGGCTCAGTCTGTATGGAATCTGCTTAAAATGCAGGAGAGCTGGTTTTGAGGATATTTTTCTCCAGGAACTACCCTGGAGAAGGTAATGGCAGCCCACTGCAGTGCTCTTGCCTGGTAAATCCCATGGACGGAGGAGCCTGGTGGGCTGCAGTCCATGGGGTCACTAAGAGTCAGATACGACTGAACGACTTCACTTTCACTTTTCACTTTCATGCATTGGAGAAGGAAATGGCAGCCCACTTCCATGTTCTTGCCTGGAGAATCCCAGGGACCGCGGAGCCTGGTGGGCTGCCATCTGTGGGGGTCACACAGAGTTGGCCACGACTGAGGCGACTCAGCAGCAGCACAGCGGTGAGCTCCACACTGTCATCTTGTAGAGTTTGCAACTTGAATATTTATATATACAGGATGGCTATAACGTATTGACAGTACATAATGAATTTGCTTCAAAACATACTTCTATGGGTTTTGAGTTCCAATTTAGTTAACATTTTTTGCCTTTTTATTTGTATGCTTACGACCACATAATATGTCAGTGTTCCTATAAAATGTGTTATACTTGTTTTTCTAAGACAGTCTTACTTGAATTCTAGTCTACTTGAATACACATGATTCATTACGCTTGAGAAAGAACTCGTGGCATGCACTCCCCACCAAAAAAGAATATAAAAGTCTTTTTTGTTAACGTGAAGATGAGCTGTTAGCTGTGTGTATGTTGACTTTTCACCCCTAATTTAGTGCATTTTCTGAATGCTGTTCAAACTTACACTTGAAAGTAATGAATAGTTCCTTTCATTTTATAAGTTGGTCCTGCTCTGAGTGCTTCTAGCAAACTCTGCCTTTAGAGAAAGTGGACTTGATTTAATAGAAATTGAGGCAGGGTACACAGAGAAGTTAGAAAAAAGGTTTCTAACAAAAGAAACTCTAATTTACCATTTTGATGTTTATCTGAAAAAGTACTTCATTTTAGTACAAGAAGGAAGAAAACATTTACAGAGAGGCCATTATGATACCAACATTTTAACTAATAAAGTCCCATCAGTATTTTAAAATATTTTTAATATTAAATGGTGCCTCACCAAATTTTATAAAATGAATAAGTCAAGTAGAAAACATGAAATATAAAATTAATGATCTTCCTAAAGGTCTCAGATTGCAGCCAACCTTTTAATGCCAGTGTTCACCAATTTAAGAAGTTTCTGCCTTAAAAGGATTCATCCTGATATGCTTCAGTTATATAGCAAAGTTATTTTTTCCCCCTCTCTCTTCTTGTACTTCTTTCCCTTGCCCATAAAAATTTATCTATCTCCTTTGTTTTTCATAGAATGGACAGTAAGTGGCACTATTTTACTTAATCTCTAAACCCCGATCTTCAAACCATTTCTCTAAGCTAGGATCCCATGTCACCATGACAGCTTTTATGGAAGGGTTAAGCATTATCATTTTCTACCTCATTTCCTCCTGCAGGACACCTTGACATGAGAAAATAAGTTCACACAGCAATTTAATTCATTTAAGTACTTTGCAGGCTGTCGACAATTGACTCTTCTTGGAAGGCCCATTAGCAGGGAGCGATGTTCTAAATCAGACTTTCTATGGGGACCACACTGAAGTTAGTTTACAACTTAAGAATCTGTGGGTTAATACCTGTTCCTAAAATTTTCCAAGCAAGAATCTGCTCACCTCTGGGTGAGGTTGCAGGCTGAACACTTGTTCAAAGACATAGACAGGAAGTGTGCATACATGCTCTTTCCCTCAGTCATGTCCAACTATTTGCACCACCACAGATGGACTGTAGCTTGCTAGGCTCCTCAGTCCACAGGCTTTCCCAGGCAAAAACACGCAAATGGGCTGTCTATTTCCTACTCCAGGGGATCTTCCTGATCCAGGGCTCCAACCCATGTCTCCTGTGACTCCTGCTTTGGAAGGTGGATTCTTTACCACTGAGTTACCTGGGAAGCAAGAATCAGCTCACCTCTGGGCTAGGCTGCAGGACTTCCTGAGTCTCAACTGAATACTTGTTCAAAGACTTACGGAGGAAGTGATTCTACAAGACTATGAAAGCAAGGGCATTGCCATTAAGCAAATCCAGATTTGAGTCTTGACTGTTTTTTTTTTTTTTTCCTCTGTAAAGTATGCATCATCCTTGACAAAGTTCACTAGGAATGTAACATGAGTTCATTTATGGAAAGTTTCAGTAAAGTGTTTGACAACAAGAAACTAACTTGCAGCTTATTTGGATATTTTCATTTACAGCTAAGCCATCTAACCTTGGGAAAGTCCATTCATCCAAGCATCAATCCCACATCTACAAAACGGAATTACTACACCAAGGTCATAAGTCATGGTGGTGAGTGTGACAATTAAATGAGGCAACAGCAGTACTTATATATCCTGAACCTCAAGTGAATATGTGTATTTTTAAGTGCTGTAAAGAACACATAATCCTACAAGTTTCAAAAATTATTTAAAGATCATTGAATATTGACATTTACAATAATCACCAATTAATCAGAGAATTTATTAGCAAAAGCTTGGAAATAATTTGGACTCAGGTTCAGATCGTAGCTCTTTTATTTATTTGCTATATGTATTTGAGTAAAACATTTGACTTCTTTACCCCTCAATTTTCTCATTTTGAAATGGAGGAAACTTATTTTTCGACAGATAGTCAGTAAGAAATATGCAGTAATTAATGACAATATGCATAAGAAATATGACTTAGAGCTCAACCCATAATCATAATAAAAAAAAGGGTAGTAATAGCTAACATGTCAATAGTCATGGGCAGAAATGAGATTTGAACCATAAAGAAGGGTGAGCACCAAAGAACTGATGCTTTTGAACTCTGGTCCTAGAGGAGACTCTTGATAGTCCATTGGACTGCAAGGAGATCAAACCAGTCAATCCTAAAGGAAACCAGCCCTGAATATATATGTATAGGGTACTCTTTTTGCCCCCTTCTGATGCTTATGTGAGAAGCTTTCTCTTTCTTCTTTATACATTAATAAAACTTCATTACACAAAAGTTCTGAGCGATCAAGACTCATCTCTGGCCCTGATTTGAATTCTTCTCCTCTGGAGGCCAAGAATCCCGGCGTCTTTGCATGGTTCAGCAACAACTTTCATCTTGGGGGCTCGTCCGGGACAAGATGGGGGCTAACAAATCCAGCCTCACTTCTCTGAACTGTATCCTGAAAAACTGGGATAGATTTGATCTCCAGGGTTTAAAGAAGACACACCTGATCTTCCTATGTGATACTGCATGACCACAGTATCCATTGGAGGATGGCGAGCGGTGGCTGGTTGGACGGTCTCTTAAGTATAATACTGTTTTACAATTAGACCAGTTCTGTAGAAAACAACGGAGAAAGCAATGGCACCCTACTCCAGTACTCTTGCCTGGAAAATCCCATGGATGGAGGAGCCTGGTGGGCTGCAGTCCACGGGGTCGTTAAGAGTCGGACACGACTGAGCGACTTCACTTTCACTTTTCACTTTCATGCATTGGAGAAGGAAATGGCAACCCACTCTAGTGTTCTTGCCTGGAGAATCCTGGGGACGAGGAAGCCTGACGGGCTGCCGATTATGGGGTCACAGAGTCAGACATGACTGAAGCGACTTAGCAGCAGCAGCATACATGCATAACCAGCATTTGTATGCAATTGGTAGCATTTACACATCACCACCGTATAACCAGATATACTGGCTAAATACATGTGTTTCTAAGGAACAAGCACATAATTATTGGAGACATTTCCATTTTTAGGTCTCTTGATGCATGCATGAGTGCTCAGTCTTGTCAGATTCTTTGTGACCCCATGGACTGTACCCCAGCATGTTTGTCTGTCCATGGAATTTTCCAGGAAAAAGTACTTGAGTGGGTTGCCATTTCCTCCTCTAGCGGATTTTCTCTTATTATAATTTACCCCATAATATATGGTACATGCATAAATTTAGATTTTTTTATTTGTTTCATTTCTTGGGCAAAATACTAAATTAAAAGTGGTACAGAGATAAGGTGATATTTTTTCTACTTTCTGTTTTTTCCTACTCTGAAAAACTCTTGTGGAATGATCTCGCCTTGCATTATTAACACTAAGCATGTGTCTTGATTTCCCTACAAGTCTCCAAACTCATTGAAATCAGGGGCTGTTTCATACATCACTATTTATACTTCACCTGACTGGAGCACTGCTTTCCGTTTTGTAAAGGTCAACAATTTGCAAGGGATTAAACAAGTGATTGAGGGCACACCTGTGACTCTCGTACACAGTGGTGAGGGCACTTTTGGATGGAAAGTGTTCTTTCCTCCATTAAAATATGAAACACCAAAAGAGCTTTTTCTCTTTTTTATTTCCTATAATATTTCTTCATGGCCCCTTTGAAATTCCTTTAATTTCGCACAGATACCGGTTTATGGAGATTCAGAACACACTTCTCCCTTTGCAGCATTAATTTTTTAGTTTGTTTGGGTTGGGAGTGCTTGTTGCGTTGATTGTTGCTTCAGTTCTAGCTAGTGATCTGTACACAGGCCATGTAACGTATGCTCTGTAATGGAGTGTGTCGGGTATGAAGAGCCCAGACATTAGGCAGCGCATTAAGCGAAGCCTCTCCAGCTCGTGCACTGGGCTTGGCTGGATCTGAGAGAGGCCAGACCTCTACAAACAGAGCCCTTGAGATGCATTTTCCTGTGCTCTCTTTGTTTGTATTCTCTGATGTTTGCAGATGTCGTGTGACTCTTTTGATTGATTCCATTTGGTTGGTTCAATGAGCACGCCCAGCAGGCTTTGTTCTCTATGAGTTGAGATAGCAAGAAACTATAATGAAATGGTTCCACCTGCACATAAAGATCTTATCATATGTTACAGCCAACTTTATCGTGTTCAATGCTGATGGATTTTCTGAGACTTGTTAGCTATTAACAAAATGCCTTTTAAAATCCTCTACAAAGTTCGTAAACATCAAATGTCTATTGTCCATTATCTACACATAATCTTTCCCCCACCAAAAAAATCAGTCTTTTATATCTTACATTCAATTATCTAGATGCTGCAAATAAATTTTGATTAACAATTATCTGAAACATGGCCTGATTTTTGCATGTGATTTTTATGGTGAATGGTGTACAGAATATAACTCATTTCAAACAACTGATCAGCTAAGGATGACTTTTACATGTTATAGATAGATTGTTATAAATTTAAACAATTTATACACTTATTTGACTATTACCAGAGGAGAGTTTTCTGTACTTTAAATTACAAGTGGAGTGAAAACAGAATCCATCAATTTTATTTGCTTAAAATCATTCTCTATCAAACTCTTCCTCAGTTGTATTAACTTTTGTAAAAAATAATATATATATATATATATAATTTATTT
>SJYF01000464.1:6775554-6788568 GCA_006410515.1 Procapra przewalskii | reverse complement strand
GAGTCCCTGGGTGAGAGGCAGAAAGAACAGCTTGATTTTTCAGGTCCCAGACTGAGTCTCTAGTGCTGGCAGTTACTGCAATCACCTTTTTTTCGTACATAAACATAAAACATTACTGCAAAAGTCATTGAAAAAGAATGAATACAAACCCCACAATCATATTTTCACTGCAGTGCTCTCTGGACTAACTGCTCTTGAAGAAATACTTCTTTTTCTGCCTTCATACTGCTATTCTGTGTGGCTCTTAAAAATGGTTTTCTTCATTTCTTGCATTGGTACAATTGTTGAATTCTAATGGCAGGGAATCCATGCTCCAAGCCCTTTATTTTTCAGGGTAACAGAGGTGGGTGTTCTAAGTCCACCCACCTATCACATACGTTTTCAAGTAAAAGTTAGTAGAACTCTTGCAGATATTTGTTGATATGTTTCAGAATTCATATGGAATGAGTGAGTTACTCAGTTTTTCTTCTATCTACTAGAAATGATGATATATTTATTTAGTTAAGTTTAATACCCTAAATGAGGCTCTTCATTTCCACATGCTGTTTTTAAAGTTCAGAACTACTCTGAACACTTGTCTAATCCATACAAAAATCTCAACTGATTAAAATAAATCGAACTTGTGTGTGTGCTACTGTATTTCATAAAAATACCAATGGCAATTTTGAGAAAAATTCAAATTCTCAGTGTTTATATGAGTACCTCTACCACCAACGGGGTTCCCTTGCTGTCTCAGATGATAAAGTGTCTGCCTGCAGTGTCTGACTCGGGTTCGATCCCTGGGTTGGGGAGATCCCCTGGAGAAGGAAATGGCAACCCACTCCAGAGCTCTTGCTTGGGAGATCCCACGGATGGAGGAGCCTGGTGGGCTACAGTCCACGGCGTCGGACACAGCTGAGTGTCTTAATTTTCTTTCTCTTGCCACCAACATGTGCTTAGTATTTCTGTTTTGAAGCACTCTGACAAACGCACTATAAAAAAACAATAAAACCTTGTTTATTGCCCAGTTTGAATGAATGATGTATAGATAATGAATGATGTATAGACAATGAATCAGAAACATGTTTTGGCACCCAGTGGTTTTTCCTTTCCTTGTATAAATCCTACCAAAGCAGTTTAATCTAATCGACATGCAGTGATAAAAACATCATTTGGGATTAGCTCAAAATTTCTTTCTGCCATATAACATACTCCATGTTAATATACTTTTAATGACATCCATTAAATGCTCTAGTTCTCCTACCTATCACTGGAAAGACAGAAAATCAGCAATTTGAGGCATTCAATTTAGACCTTTTCTGAAAAACAGAATAATTTCCTGTGCATGCTAGTATGTATAATACTGCCCAACAGTAAGCAAGGTATGCCATTTTTCAGAGATGTTGTATATACTGCAGTGAATTATTTTACTAAATGTACCACAAATAGCTGAAATATTTAATGGAAGTCCCAAGGACCTAACATCTCAGACAGTAATTTATCTATGGGGAAAATTTGTGTAAATATTTACAATTCAAACAGCCAAAATTTTATAATAATTAGACTGTAGTGTGCACAGGCATTATGCGAGTTATAAAGGTAAGACCCTGAGAGAGATCCCCTCGCATTGATTGGCAAGATTATGTCCCGTAGTTACAGAGGAATGTGTGGTATGGAGCCCATGTGAAATCACGAAATCCATGTTTTCAACCAACTTAGACCACGCAGATTTCAAGTTGTTTTTACACCTGGTTAAAATATTATTTTTGGATTCTTTCAAATGCCTAATGTAAAAGCTGAACAGCAATTTGGCCTGTAAAACAGCACTGTTATAATAACATTGTGATGAGATAAGATTAAATGAATCAGAAGTGATACATTAATTCCACATTACAATATGCATGGGTTTAAACATCAGGAGGGGGAATGCTCTTGGTCTTTAATCAAGGATTTGCTATTTCCAAACATTAAAAAAAATAGCTGATGTTTGTCAGAAAAAAAAAATACTATTTCTAAGCTCACTCATCTCAATTCATTAAAGTATTCTGTGAGTGCAGGGTACAAAGCTAAGCGTCAGCTTTGCCGGTTAATATGCCTGCAGGATACTGCACATGGCTTACAGAGCCAGCCTGTGGCTATACTGAAAAATGGATGAAGTTTTTATTTCCATGACACTCAATACACATCCCAAACACCTCGTTGATGGCAGCTCACAGCTCCCTCTTCTCAGTTCCCTCTGCTCAGCCTTATCCCATGCCTGAATTCCTAGGTCTGCAGCACATAAAGTTGCTATTCAGGTTGCTTATTAAAGTGTTTGGATTCCCATGGAAAAAAAATAAAATCATGTAAACAATTAAATGTGGGAATGTGTGTCTTCCTTTGGGCTTTCTAGGTGGTGCTAAGTGGTACCACCTGCCAAAGCAGGAGACACAAGAGACATGGGTTCGATCCTTGGGTTGGGAAGATCCGCTGGAGGAGGGCATGGCAACCCACTCCAGTGT
Organism: Procapra przewalskii; assembly: GCA_006410515.1. Taxonomy (NCBI): domain Eukaryota; kingdom Metazoa; phylum Chordata; class Mammalia; order Artiodactyla; family Bovidae; genus Procapra; species Procapra przewalskii. Next base: position 6,786,088 of record SJYF01000464.1, on the reverse strand, counting down.
TCTTGCCTGGAGAATCCCTTGGACAGAGGAGCATGGAGGGCTATAGTCCATAGGGCTGCAAAGAGTCATACACGACTGAAACAACTTACCACACATATATCTTCCTTATTCTCCCATAGTATGATTATCACATATGCAGGGTCTTTCTGGCAATACAGCACTGAGTTAAGATAAGTTAACAATCTTCAGCTTTGCATATGGTCAGGAAGGAGAGTGACGCGACCTATAGCCAAAAAGTTGCTCTCAGAAAAGAAAAGTGGCTATTTTCCTGGTTATATTTTTCATGCAAAAGCTTCAAAAAATTTTTTGGAAAATATTAAATTTGTAATGCATTTTCCCATGCAATAATTCACATTATTAAAATTAATATGTAAATGTTTATATAAAAATGAAAACTTAAAACCAAATAGTGATAGCTAATAAATGCTTAATGTTTATAATACTTTCAATTGTTGCTGTTGTTCAGATGCTAAGTTGTTTAGATACTAAGATGCTAAGTATCCCACTTGTTTGAGACTCCATGGATTGTAGCCCACCAGGCTCCTCTGTCCATGGGATTTCCTAGGCAAGAATAGAGGAATGGGTTGCTATTTCATTCTCCAGGGGATCTTCTCAACCCAGAGATTAGACCCACGACTCCTGCATTGGCAGGCAGATTCTTTACCACTGAGCCACCAGGGAAGCCCAATTCTTTCAATTGCATTGTGTTTTATTAATATCTCTTGAGTTTGGCTGAGACTCCGTTTTGGAAATCCCCCAACTTTTGTCAATGCATCTCATTCCCTTATATCCTTTTGAGAGCCTACATTCGACTTGAACATTCAACTTAACCATCCCTCTAGGATGGGTATATGACTTCGGGAAACTGAAGTAAATCATCTTTCCGGGAAAGGTAATTCATCAGGGGTGGTTGGAGCTGGTTCATTCAGGGTTGTTTTGAGCGCTTTCTTTTGTATCCCTCTGTCATTTACTCCCTGGCCAGATCTGCTCTATGTGGGGACAGAGACCTGCTAGAAAATAAAGCCAGCAAGACCTGAAAGCTAAGACAAGTAGTCAGTCTTGACAAGTCAATGTAGATAATATCATATCAGTTGTATCTTAGACTCATCAAATGGCTTTTCATGAGCATAGATTTGAGGACTGGATAAAAATAATAGGGTAGGTACTGAAGTGTGTTGCCTACTACTTCCAGCCTTAAGTGAGATTCTACAAGAAAATGTGTATACTCCCAAACGGCTCATGAGAAACAAGAGAAGAAAGAAAATGCTCCCGGTTTTCCAGAATCACTGTAGGCTTGCGGTCAGCAACTAATGGTCTTCCCAGGTGGCACTAGTGGTAAAGAACCCACCTGCCGATACAGGAGATTTAAGAAACAGTTTCTATCCCTGGGTGGGGAAGATCCCCTGGAGAAGGGCATGGCAACCCACTCTAATATTCTTTCCTTGAGAACCCCATGGACAAAGGAGCCTGGTGGGCCCCAGGTCATGGAACTGCAAAGAGCTGGACATGACTTAAGTGACTTAGCACGCACACAGCAACGAACACATCTAAAGATCTTGAAAATGTGCCTTATATCTTTGGAAGAGAGTGTCACACTCACTGGCCCAGGGACATGGAGGCAGCAACCGCAACAGAGAAAAGATTCTGATGTAGACGGAGACAGGAAAAAAAAAATTGAGACGCTGGCTACCACAGTTATTCTGGGTACTTCCTCCTTAACAAAGCCTAAAATTTTTCTTGCTTTGAATTTTTTTCTCTTTTTGAAGTAAGGACTATCAAATCACCCATGCTGATTTGCCATTCATCTGGCATGACAGACTCAAATAAAGCTTGCCCCTTATGGTCTCTACTGAGAAAAACGTGCCTGTTTCCCTTGAGAGCAGAGGATGCTCGAAACTCAGTATCCGGAGAAGGACCTGCGCCCCCTCCTGGCTGAGGTGCGAAATCACTCGATAGGTCAGCATCCCGGCCTCTTTGCTGGTGGCGCTGGAGATGCTCTGCTTTGCCCATGCAGTGGACTGTGCCTCTCTCCCTGGATTCATAGACCAGAGAACAAGAGAGTCATCAGCCACTTAGGTCACCTGAAAAAGATCCCCTCTATCTCATCCCTGTGAAAAACAGCCATCTGTTTCCACCGCTGGTTTCACCAGGGGAACTTCAACCTGCTTAAAATAAAACCTTCTTTGATGAACTACTTTGTAATCTAGATCATGATCACAAATAACTGAAGCAAAAGATGAAGGTGGAAATCCTCTGGGCTTGTCTCCATTTGGAAACTGATGTCCAGAGGTTATTCCAGGAAAGCAGGGATTGTCTGAAGCAGTGGCATACAGCGGTCGTGCCTTGGAGTTTGTCGTGGAAGGCATCAAACTCTGTCTCCCTCTTACTTAGCAAGACTGGTTATTACTAAGAAATAGGAAGAAGGTTTTGCTCATGACTCTCTATTCAATTATATTTATATGCACAAGGAAGTAATCTATACTCATGCCAGTGAAGATATATCTGAGAACAAAGTAATGGTCATAGATTTAAAATATGATGCATTTTGAATGAAAGTGAAGTCGCTCAGTCGTGTCCGACTCTTTGTGACCCCATGGACTGTAGCCTACCAGGCTCCTCTGTCCATGGGATTTTCCAGGCAATAGTACTGGAGTGGATTGCCATTTTATACTTGAGACTTATTCAGAGATGACACTATATTCCTAAATAAGTAAATTTTAATTACAAATTGTAGCTATGAATCATATTTTTAATTTTAAAAAATCTGCCTCAGTTTTAAGTTTAAAATGTATCAATTTTTTTACTTGCTTTATGAATGCAATGTTAATGATGGATTTGTTGTTAATAAACAAACGATTTTTCAGCTCAGTATGTCTTTTGTATAGTGTCCCATTCAACCTTCTTACCCTTCTTAACAATATGTGTTTAATCTCCTTCATCAACAAAAATCTTGCCTTAATTATTTTCTTTTCTCCAAGAAAATTCATCCCAGCCTCACAGTATAAAAATGAAAATTTAATCCTTCTCTCAGGGATGGAGTTCAGAGTATACTTTTGCCCACCTTCACTGAGATATTTTAGAGTCACCCAAAATAAAGGGACATATCCATCTATATAAATAAATTGTGGTATATAGAATATGACCTGTAGATATTTTTGAATAGAGGACTGAAAGTCTAAACGTGGACTCAGACATATATTCCACAAACACTCTAGACATACAGCCTCATTTGGTGGCCAATATTTACTTCCTCAGAGAATGCCACAAGACTGCAGTTGCCAGACCCCTGAGGGTGTTTTCTTTTCCTTTCTTTATCTCCCTGGACTAAACGAGAATTTTACTGAACTAAGGAGCATCCATGTTTATCTGTGGTGCTCAGCCTCTTCAGTCATGCCTGGCTCTTTGCAATCCCATGGACAATGGTCCTCCAGGCTCCTCTGTCCATGGATTCCCGTGTTAAGAACACTGGAGTGGGTTGCCATGCCCTCCTCCAGGGGATCTTCCCAACACAGGGATTGAACCTGATTCTCCTGCATCTCCTGCATTGACAGGGGTGCCCTTTACCACTAGTGCCGCCTGGGAAGCCCGTGCTCATCGAATCCTATCTAATGTCACCACTTCATTTTTCCAGTCTTACTCTCCAAAATGATCAATGTATTTTCTCTTAAAAATGTTTTCTTATTAAAAAAACAAAACCAAAACTCAATGGATCCATTGTCTGAAAAGCAGCGACTCGAGTTTTAAACTTGCCCTAGAACAATTTTTGGCATAATTTTTCTCCAGTTTGTGGATCGTCCAGCTGGGGCTCTATGGTGGGGCTATTGTCTCCAAGAGGACTTTGCCACACGCCATGCCTCCATGGGATTGCAAAGAGTCACGACTGAGAGACTGAATAGCACCAGCAAAGAACAGTCTTTACGATCACTTTCCCCCAAAGTTTCACCCAAAATGAATTACTTGCCATGCTTGAAAACACCATGATCTCTTGTGCCCAGGAGTCATGACAGAGACAATCCTTATTGCCTTTTCACAATTCTGACTTCTGCAGCAACATGGGTGAACCCATCTTCCACATTTCTCATCTGACATCACCACCCCTACAATTCCCAATTCCCTGATTTCTGCCGGGCAGAATGCTCCCGTAAGTATACATGGCTTTGTGACTATATGTCTATCTACTAGCCACAAAAAAATGCAACTGCCCAGCACCCAGCTGATTTCAGAGGATCACTAAGTGGTTTTGAACGTCTAAGTCTTTGGCATATCAACTTTGTAGAATCAAAGCTGAAAAAAAATTGCAAAGACTAAAAAAGACTTCAAATATACTTGTCATTTAAAAAATAAATAAATAACATTGCCTTATTTCTGGCTGAAATATAGTGCTTATTTTCTGTTAGTAACACAGAACTATTTCCTAGCCTTCCACGAAGTGACTGCAGTTGAAGACTACTTTTCTGAGTAGGCTCAGTGATAAACTGACAATAATTTCCTGAAATGTCAAGTGTTTAGGTCTTTACATATTTTCTGTTGCGAATCAAATTATCCCTTTAAAATGCCAAATGCACTTTTGAATGTTGTGCCCTTAATCTAATAAGTTTTTTAGTTTTTATTCCTTAGCATTTGTGTGTACAAAAAAGGAGTTCAGGCATCAATGTCTTATATTAGGAGTGTAAGCTTTGGGGTACTGAGTGTGTTCCATCTCTCATTGCTTCCTGACATGGGTCCGTTTGCATATTATCTAACCTTTGTGACTCCCATGTTAATTTTTATATGATTTATTGCATCAAGATAACAAATTGACATACTTTTGAAAAAGGATAATATGTACTTAAATCAATGTAATTATAATACCTGGGGGAAAAAAGCAAGCAGCAGCTCATTCTCACCTTTTTTTTTTTCTAAGAATTGCATGGTGGGAAGTTCTTGGTTGTCCAGTGGTTAGAATTTGGGGATTTCATGCCTGGGTCCTGGGCTCAATCCCTGGTCAGGTAACTAATTCCACAAAATGCAAAGTATGGCCATGAAAAAAAAAATATATATATATATGGCATAGTAATCAAGCTTACAGCAATGGATTCATTTGGGAACTTTCCATGTCTTCAGATGAGGCTCTTTCAAACATTTCCATGAAATAACTTGCAGTTGAGGTTCAGAAAACAGTGTGGCCATAGGTGATTTCACCCTTGAGAATTAGGATTTCCCTAACTCCACCTCGCACTGCCGGCCTGTCCCCAGCAGTGCTGACCCATACCACCTGTACATCAGTGGCTCTCCTGGCTTCTGTGAAGGTGTAGACGTCTGCCTGAGCTTAGTTGCTCAGTTGTGTCCGACTCTTTGTGACTGATCCCATGGACCGTTGCCCACCACGTGACTCTGTCCACGGGATTCTCCAGGCAAGAATCCTGGAGTGGGTTGCCATTTCCTACTCCCAGGGAGACATCTGCCTAGACAGTATGTTAAAAAGCAGAGATATCACTTTGCCGGCAAAGGTCCCTATAGTCAAGGCTATGGTTTTTCCAGTAGTCAAATACAGATGTGAGAGTTGGACCATAAAGAAGGCTGAGCACTGAAGAATTGATGCTTTCAAATTGTGGTGCTGGATAAGACTCTTGAGAGTCACTTGGACTGCAATGTGACCAAACCAGTTAATCCTAAAGGAAATCAACACTGAATATTCTGTGAAAGGACTGATGCTGAAGCTGAAGCTCCAATACTTTGGCCACCTGATGCAAAGAACCAACTCACTTGGAAAGGATGCTGGGAAAGACTGAGGGCAGGAGGAGAAGTGGGTGACAGAGGATGAGATGCTCAGATAGCATCACCAAGTCAATGGACAGGAATTTGAACAAACTCTGCAAGACAATGAAGGACAAAGGAGCCTGGCATACTGTAGTCCACGGGGTCACAGAAAGTCAGACATTACTTAGCAACTGAAACAGCAAAGCATTTACCTGCCCAGAGTGGTCTTGATGACCCAAGAGTGCCTTCGGTAGACCTTTAGTAAACAGCACGCTCCTGCTTTTGCTTCTAGGGGAACTGGGGCTTGTCTTTTGTGGCTTCAGTGTCCTCCTCTCAGTACATCGGGCAGGTTGGCTCTCCATGCCCTCTGCCTACACTATGACTGGGGGCAAAGAGATCTTTCCCCAAAGATAGAAATTGCATACTGATGCTCGCACATTTACGGGATATTTTGCAAAGAAATAAATTGCACCTTCTTGCAGTTGGAAGTTGGCTTCATAATTTTTTTAACATGAAGAGAATGCCTGCCTCATAGCATTGCTGTGAAAGTTAAACAAACAAAAATGCAAAGCTTCTTAAACTTTTAAAATTTAAGAACGTGTTGGAATTTAGTTCATCCCCAACACTTTTAATAATAGTTTTACTGACAAAAATTGCAAGCACATGCAAGAGGTTCTTATAGCTCAGAGAAAGTATGATACACTTACTTTTCCCTTTAATTTGGCAGATATTTTTCTATAAAAGTATAATTATAGCTCTATATAATTTCATTGTCTATATTTTAATTATGAAAACTAAATGAAAGGCATTCAGGTTTTAATTCTGCTTGTAGAATCAATATTCAATCACAACTTTTACTGCTAGTTTGAATTAACCTTCTAACAAATGAAGGGAAACAATATTTTAAAACTTTCAGAAAATTAATGATATTTAAAGACATGTTACTGTTTATTCACACTTAAGTATATTGAAACTAGAATGGGAAGCATAATATTCTACTATATTAAACAGAAGAAAGAGAAAATACTTCCTAAGCCATCAAATATCCACAATTTATTAAAGAAAATATTGAAGATTTTTAAACTTGGCATTCTCTACCAAAGGCCAAGACGGTTTAGTTTTAATGTCTGAAGGCTAACAGGAATTAGCTCTTCTATTATGACAACTTCAGCTAATAAGAGGAGATAACAAAGTGCTCTTTCTTTTTATCTTTTCCCCCCTACAACTTAGTAATGATGAGATCTCTACACATAGATAGAGCAGTGAGATTAATGCCCATTTAAGACATTTGTATATGCAGGCCATGTTGCTTCAGCCATGTCCAACACTTCGTGATTCCATGGACTGTAGCCCGCCAGTCTCCTCTGTCCATGGGATTCTCCAGGCAGAATACTGGAGCGGGTTGCCAGGCCCTCTTCCAGGAGGACCTTCTATTGATGCATAACATATTTTATTGATTGCTTTATACACACACACACACACACACACACACACACACAGAGATTTATAATTTGAATTTCTTTAAACTTTCACTGTGCTGTCAACTTTAGAAAAAGTATCCCAGTGTACTGTTTTGGATTGGAATCACTCAGAGATTAACAGCTGTATTGATCTAGAAATGCTAAAGGTAATTTTTCCATTTGTAGGGGCGGGAGTGGGACAGTGTCTTAAATACATCGGTTTGATTATAGAAACAAATAAAGTATTCTCTAAATAAAAATAAAATAAACTTCGAATGTATAGACGGCAGAGCAGGGTGGTGGAGAGTGAAAGCAAGTAAGCCCTGATGGACTAGCCAGGACTGTTTCTCTGTTTTTCCTTTTGCCGATGCTTCTGTCCTCAGACATTTGCACAACGCACACACAGCAACCGGAGCAATCAAAGACACCATGCTCTGATCTCAGGCTCTGGAATGCCCATGCTTTGGTCAGATGTGTCTCTTGGCACTGCAGCAAGGGAGGAAATGAAGAACCAAGCGGAGAAGAAGCCGTGATGGATTCTGGGGTGAGGGCAAGCAGAGTTTACTTGTGCCCTAGGCTTTTCTCCCTGGGTGGACTTAATCTTAAACATATTATGGGATACAGCTTGGAGTTTCTACATAGTAAACATTTCCACTTCTAAACAGCTGCATTTGTGTTAGCACAGTTCTCAATCAATTTGATACACTATCCAGTTGGGCAGAGAATGCAGAATTTGGTCCAGAGGGAAAATAACATTTTCAAATGGTTCTCTGCTTTTGATATTTTAAAAATGGAATCAGTGGATTAGGCTAAACCTGCCACCAAAATGCTGAGGGTGTAGTGCTATTCCTGCGGCTTAATAATGCTACTGATTTTCTCAGAGGAATAGTTTTGATGCTTCCTTTTAGAAACAGATTTAAATGTAACTAACAAATCTAGCCATGTGAGGCTTAACAAGAATCTCAGTAAGGTAAAACATAGACTCATTAAACTGGATTAGTTTAAATCACTTATATTTTGAACTACTTATCACTGATATTTCTAAGATTTGTAAAGATATTTAATAAGACAATATATATTTATGATTGCTTTAATGAAATTATTTAATATATAAGGCTGAATTCCTGGTAACTAAATGAAGTCACAAAGAGATCTTATTAGCAAATATGGACATAAAAATTTACCAAATTTTTGAAGAATACATACAACGAAAGTCTCTAGGTCTGGCCAGTATATTGCAACCCTTATGTATAGTTAAAAATTATCTTCCTTTAAAGTCTGTTCTGAATTTTATTCTTATATCACATCAACTTTGGATGCTCAATTTTCATGGCAAATACTTGATCTGCATTTAGCTTTCCTTAAATTTACTGTTGTAAAGTAGACTCATAAACACCAGTTATCCCAAACATACTTAAAAGTTTTCACATAACCAAATTGACCGTTGATGTTTAGATTAAAATTTTCCTCAATTAAAGTTAAATAAAGTGAAAAATTCAGTTGCTCAGTTTTACTATTATTTGCATTTTAAAATTGCTAACAATGATGTTAATGGCTATCGTATTTGACAGATGGTTATCTAGTATACCCCTTTCAAAAAGCTATTTTTAAGGTCAAGGAGAAACAGCACTGAGGATTAGCTAACACAACTTTCCAAAATTAATATCTTCAAATTAGTTTTTAAGGCTAAATAAATAAACGCAGCAGTGAATTTGGACATTGTTAGTTGGGCAACATTGTATATTAAGCTCTATAATACAAATTAATATTCTTGATTTGGAGAGGCAAAATGCTTAAACTGGTTATTCAGATCAGTAGAGCAAGTATGCACAAAATTAAGTCTAAAAAACATTTTTGGTATTAATGCAAAAGTAGACCTTAGCATAACAAGAGAGGATGTAATTCTGACAGTAATGGAAATAACGTACAAAGCAAAGCGCATTTGAGATTTTGTAAATAGATCAATAACAGCAAAGAAGTGACCTCACTTGTCTTCTGTTCACTCCTCCTCCATTTGTAGGGGGCTGCAAGATTTTCAGTTGTCTGTAGACAGTACTGTTTTTTCACAATGGTTGTTTGACTCACAGTCAGCCTGCCTGTTAGAGATGGAACAAAATCTCATCATTTATATGAGAAGAAAAGGGAACTAACAGGTCGGAATTATACCAAAGAGAATTTTCTGGACTCAGACACAGCTTGGCGTGTTTACTTTGGATGCCTGGGAAAAGTTTGAGGAGTTTTAATTTTGAAAAACTGTCTTTTATTTATTTTTTTTACATTTCTGCATTATTAAGACCAGAATCACGCACTGCCCCAGTATACAATGCAGTAAGTTCCCTACCTATGAACAAGTTCCGTTCTGAGAGCATGTGTGAAAGCCCCATTTGTTCATTAGGTCCAACTGACACAATCTATATAGTAATATAGTATAATAAGCTTCTAATACTTTTCACACAAATTATGAAAACCATATTAATAATAAGAGAAAACACAAAAATAAAACATTTTTAATCTTCAAATTCAGTAGCTTGCAAAGTTCAGTTCAGTTCAGTTCAGTCGCTCAGTCATGTCTGACTTTGTGACCCCATGAATCACAGCATGCCAGGCCTCCCTGTCCATCACCAACTCCCGGAGTTTACTCAAACTCATGTCCATTGAGCCAGTGATGCCATCCAGCCATATCGTCCTCTGTCATTCCCTTCTTCTCTTGCCTCCCCAGTCCCTCCCAGCATCAGAGTCTTTTCCAGTGAGTCAACTCTTTGCATGAGGTGGCCAAAGTATTGGAATTTCAGCTTTAGCATCAGTCCTTCCAATGAACACCCAGGATTGATCCTCTTTAGGATGGACTGGCTGGATCTCCTTGCAGTCAAGGGACTCTCAAGAGCCTTCTCCAACACCACAGTTCAAAAGCATCAATTCTTGGGCACTCAGCTTTCTTCATAGTCCAACTCTCACATCCATACATGACCAGTGGAAAAACCATAGCCTTGACTAGATGGACCTTTTGGCAAAGTAATGTCTCTGCTTTTAAATGTGTTATCTAGGTTGATCATAACTTTCTTTCCAAGGAGTAAGCGTCTTTTAATTTCATGGCTATGGTCACCATCTGCAGTGATTTTGGAGCCCCCAAAAATAAAGTCTCACACTGCTTCCACTGTTTCCCCATCTATTTTCCACAAAGTGATGGGACGAGGTGCCATGATCTTCATTTTCTGAGTGTTGAGTTTTAAGCCAACTTTTTCACTCTCCTCTTTCACCTTCATCAAGAGGCTTTTTACCTCCTCTTCACTTTCTGCCATAAGGGTGGTGTCATCTGCATATCTGAGGTTATTGAT
>SJYF01000464.1:6757245-6770133 GCA_006410515.1 Procapra przewalskii | reverse complement strand
TCCATTTTAAAAATGGACTTAATTTAAATTAAAACCATTACAAAATGAAACCATTACAAATGAAGTTTAAAACCATTACAAAAGAAAACAGACTTGCTTTATTTTTTGAGACAAAAATACTTTTATCTGTAGTTAATCAATTAAGAACCTTCAAATATTTAAAGCAAAGATTGATAAAACTCACTGGAGTATTGGCAAATGCTTAAAAATGTTTAGAAATGTTTTATAATACTTTTTAAGAAAATGGAAAATTCACTAGAAAGAAAATAACTACAAAGAAGAAATAGTAAAGCAATTAATAAGCTTGATCTAAACAATAGATATGCATGTGTCTACTTAAAAACAATGAATACAGACAGTGAATTTAGAGAAGGCAATGGCACCCCACTCCAGCACTCTTGCCTGGGAAATCCCATGGACAGAGGAGCCTGGCAGACTACAGTCCATGGGGTCGCAAAGAGTCAGACATGACTGAATGACTAACATATACAGTAAATTGTTATAAAAATAATTATGCAATAAACCACAGGGGAAATTTCTTAACTTTATATTATTAAGACCATAATTACTGACCGCAACTCAAGGAAATTTGAAAGTAACAGCAAATAACATCTAGAAATTAAAAACATTTTTATAAAATTGAGGGGATAGAGAAGAAACAAATCAAACTTGAAAAATAATTTGAATTGAATGGCAATCCTAAATATGTGAAATTAGACAAAACACTTAAAAGAGTTATGTTTTAAATGCATTTACTGTAAACATAAATGTTTCTAAGAAATGAAATAAGTTTTAGCTGACTTATAAGTTTAGACTTCCCTGGTGGCTCAGACAGTAAAGAATTGAACCCATGTTCCTTGCATACATGTCCAAAAATATATCCAAAGCCTCTTTAGAGCTACACCTGTAAATAACGCTTATGCTAGATTCTTTTCCTATGGTAAATAAATAAATAGAACCTGTGCCCTCAGGGCCCGCCATGTTGGAGCACCGCCTCAATGCTCTTTATTGGAGTCGGGCTATTTTCCTCATTATACTGCTGGTTGCATTACCATAACGTTGTGTTCAATGCTGGTGTGAGCGTGTTTGCACTTTCAGGAGAGTTAGTCTCTTCTTGGCTGCTGCCACTGCTGCTGCTAAGTCGCTTCAGTCGTGTCCGTCTCTGTGCGACCCCATAGACGGCAGCCTTCCAGGCTCCCCTGTCCCTGGGATTCTCCAGGCAAGAACACTGGAGTGGGGTGCCATTTCCTTCTCCAATGCATGAAAGTGAAAAGTGAAAGTGAAGTTGTTCAGTCGTGTTTGACCCTCAGCGACTCCATGGACTGGAGCCTTCCAGGCTCTTCCGTCCATGGGATTTTCCAGGCAAGAGTGCTGGAGTGGGGTGCCATTGCCTTCTCCGCTCTTTTTGGCTAAACTCCCACTATTTCTGCTTTTCTCCATAGTGTGAACCTAAGGATCTAAACCATTCTTCATCTCTACTCAATTGTTTGCTGTTTTCACTAGATCTAGATTTCACACTTCACTAGATAATGTGTCAGACTCTCTGCGACCCCATGGACTGTAGCCTTCCAGGCTCCTCTGTCCATGGGATTTCCCAGGCAAGAGTGCTGGAGTGGGTTGCCAGGTCCACCAGGGGATCTTCCCAACCCAGGGACTGAGCCCAGGTCTCCCGCACTGCAGGCGGATTCTTGACCAGCTGAGCCACCAGGGAAGTCCCTGGATGAGGTGCCAGAGATCTTGTGCTCTCTTGGGTTACGTGATTACCTCCTCATTTCAACGATTCCTGCTGCCTTTTCCTCATCACACACAGCTGGGTAAATTCTTGCCTTATGTGACTCAATGTCTATCCAAATGATTTAGAGTTGAGAGTCTAAGGAGACTTTTAGTCAGTCATTTAAAAGACAATTTAATGCATTATTTTTGTAAAAGTAATTTAAATTACAAAAACTCAATACATTTGGAAGCTATACCTAAAAAGTAGAAAGTCAGAAGCAATAGTATAAGATTATATTTGTTTCAGTTTTAAAATGTGCGACACCTTCGTTATCAGAGAAACATAGAGAAAACATAGTTTACCTTTGATTAAATTGAGTGCAAAATACTTGGCTCGTCAAAATGACACGAATGCAATGAACAATATACTCTCTTTTAGCAAGGGTTCCCTGGTTGGTCCGTGGTAAAGCATTTGCTGGCAAATGTGGGAGACGCAGGTTTGATCCCTGGGTCAGGAAAATCCCCTGGAGGAAGAAATGGCAACCACTCCAGTATTCCTGCCTGGGAAACCCCATGAACAGAGGAGCCTAGCAGGCCACAGTCTATGGGGTCTCAAAGTGTTGGATGCAGCTGAACACACACACACACATTAAAATGTATAATTATCACATCTGTTATAAAGAAAGAGGTCTGAAACAGAATCCACTTAAAGATTGAGCTCCAGTCAGAGAGGTCTCTGAACCTGCCAGTTATCCCCTTCTGACACCATGAGCAATGCCCTCAAGAAAGTCCAAAATTCTTCCCTGAGCCTGAATTGACTAACCCAAGAAAGTTAGATAACATGGATCGCAAGGTCCTCTAATATTAAAGAAACTTAGAAATCCCTCGTCTCCAAGGCCAGGTTTCTGAATATGTAGCTGAGGCCAATGACATCTAGTGATTTGCGTTTCATCTTCATTATCTGCAAGAAGGATTAGGTACACACACCTAAACTTTTTCACTACTAATTTCTAATATTGCTTTGACAAGACTCTCCTGATATTCAATACAATAGCCACTATACACTGAGAAAGGAAATAAAGTGGACAATATTTCATATAGTATAGGCATTCTTCCATTATTCAATTTTATGCTATCTAGTAGACAGTGTACTGCTGCTGCTGCTAAGTCGCTTCAGTCGTGTCCGACTCTGTGTGACCCCATAGACAGCAGCCCACCAGGCTCCCCAGTCCCTGGGATTCTCCAGGCAAGAACACTGGAGTGGGTTGCCATTTTCTTCTCCCATGCATGAAAGTGAACAGTGAAAGTGAAGTCGCTCAGTCGTGTCTGACTTCACGACCCCATGGACTGCAGCCCACCAGGCCCCTCCGTCCATGGGATTTTCCAGGCAACAGTACTGGAGTGCGTTGCCATTGCCTTCTCTGAGTATACAGTGTATGTGCTACTAAATCAGTTGATTTTTCTTAATGTGTACTGGTTTTGAAATAAATAGTTTGGAACTACCGTACCTTCAGATGTATGCATTCCACAGACTCCAAATGAGAGAGCGATGGCTTTAATTTAACATCAACCCATCTGTTTGGGAAACAGATTTTATATTAACTATAGGTCTAGTCAATATTCAGCACTTTATGTCGTAGTTTTCACAACACAGAGTACACGAAATTATTTTTGAAAAGAGCCAGAGGGGACTTGAATCATCTCCCTTTCCTTATCACTTATTTGTACAATTTTCACACATTTTTTTGTGTTCTTTGCTTTTACTTTTTAAGCTAGTTGTTAATGTTTTGTGGTGAGGCTATTTAGATATCAAAGACTGCTACGTAGAACTTATCTTATATTTGACTGCATAAAAGGTGATTCTGTGTGAAAGCAAATTAAATAATGAAAGAGAATGTTGAATGATATAATCAAATGAAACCTTTGGCCCCCACATTTCAGATGACTCAACTACATTTTTTTTTTACCTGAAATCATGTGGACTGATTAGAGGTCTTGAGATGCACAATAAGAAGATTGTCACCTGTTTAGTCAGTTCAGTCACTCAGTCGCGTCTGACTCTTTGTGACCCCATGGACTGCAGCACGCCAGGCCTCCCTGTCCATCACCAACTCCTGGAATTTACTCAAGCTCATGTCCATCAAGTCAGTGATGCCATCCAACCATCTCATCCTTTGTCATCCCCTTCTCCTCCCGCCCTAGATCTTTCCCAGCGTCAAGGTCTTTTCTAATGAGTCAGCTCTTCGCATCAGGTGGTCTAAGTCATCTATTTAAACTTTTGTTTAAGAACATAAGGCATGTAAAAGAAATCGTGGTTTCTGATATTCTGAATGTGGGTGAATCTATGAAGCATCCCCAATAAAAACGGTGATTTCCTTTAGAAAGCACAATATCAGGAATCATTAATACAGTTTAAGATGCACTCACAGCTTAAACTAATTCATAAATTATGAATCTTGTGTGCTTGCTCAGTCGTCTCCCACTCTTTGAGACCCAAGGGACCTGCCAGGCTCTTCTGTCGGTGGAGTTTTCCAGGCAAGAATGCTGGAGTAGGTTGCCCTTTCCTTTACCCAGGACTCTTTGCAACCCAGGGATTGAACCCGTGTCTCTTGTATCTCCTGCACTGGCAGGTGGATTTTTTACCACTGAGCCGCCTGGGAAGCCCCAATTCACAAATTATATTTGCTTTTTTATTACTAAAGATGTATAAATTTTCTAAAGTTTATACTATTGGCAGATTTCCCCTCAAATCTGTTTTTTTAGTAAATGAATTCTACTTGCAAATACATTGAATGATTGAATAACATAATGCTTATTCTTCCTGAGAATTTTTATGACCATTCTACCCTGAATGTGGTCTTCTTTCGCTATTTCCAGTCTACTTACTTTTGATGCTTACTAAATGTTAGAACAATTTAACAACTTGTAATACCAATGCAAGACACAGGAAATACCTGATTTAATATTTTGTTCTTTCTGACAAAGTGGCAGGAAGTTGTTCAAAATCAAAGAATATTCAGTGAAATATTATTTGTATTATATTGTCAGTTAAGCTTCAAAATAGCATATTTTGCTCTCATTAATTAATTAGCAATAAATCTCTTACTTTAAAATATTTTCAAAGAAAAAATCTGGAATGAGAATCTAGGGTTAGATTTCACTTCAACAAGTCATTGATGATTTAGGCCCATATGGGTCAAATTGCATAAAATGTCGCCGTTATTGAAAAAAAGCAGTTATTTGATTTTGAATAGTTTACTTTTTCAGTCTGAAACCATTGTGTTCCTGTTGATGTTGGATGTCCAAGTTGGATGCTGATAGAATGATTGCCCTATTTGACTTTAGAAAATGTGGTCGATGAAATAAAACTATGACACTTGTCTAAACAAAGCAACTGTCAACTCACATCACAGACTCCTTCTAAATACAGGACTCCAGTACATTAAATTTGTTTTTCTTTAATGAACCTCAGCCTTTTCACTGTCATTACTCATGCCTTCTAAAAACAGTGAAAATGCAATACATTTCTCAACTGAGACCGTTTGTCTTGAGGTGCATATTTTATTGATGTAAATAAATGGGATTTTGGCCCACTCAACTACTGATGTTTTGCTTTTATAGAAGTTCTGTGTCATTTTTGAAATTACCCCATCCTCTTCCCAGAGACTCTAGGGGTGACATACAGGATTGTTAGGGTTAGGCTGCTTGAAAATTATTATCAAAAAAGCATGCTAGGTGAGAAGCACATGTTGATTATTATTTTTGATTCATATATATACATAGAGATATACATATAGATATACATGTATATATAGATATGCATACTGATGGCTCAGTGGTAAAGAATCTGCCAACAATACAAGAGACATGGGAAACCTGGGTTCTATCCTTAGGTTGAGACTATCCCCAGGAGAAGGAAACAGCAACCCACTCCAGTATTCTTGCCTGGAGAATTCCACAGATACAGGAGCCTGGCAGGCTATAGTCCAAAAGGTTGCAAAGAGTTGGACACAAGTGAGGAGCCAAGCACAGCACATACATCCCAGGTTTCACTTATGAAACACATTGTTCAACTTACTGTTACTGCTTTTTGTACAGTTCTCTTTTCCTTTGTCGGTATTTCCAGGTTAGAGTCCAGCCTTCTCAACAACTATATAAGTATTGCTAACAAACAGTGTTTCTAATTTGTTTTAGCATTTCCACTAACAGCTTCAGTGAATTGGATCTTTAAGACAGAATCATGTGTTCAAACATTTACTGCTTGTAATACATGACTTTCGATTTTTGAACTTCCAAAATATAGCATACTACATTGAAATATTCCATCTCTTGGTAGAGAGAATGAAAAAACTACATGGGTTCCCAGGTGGTGCCAATGGTAAAGAACTCACCTGCCAATGCAGGGGATGTAAGAGACTCCAGTTTAATCCCTGGGTTGGGGTGATTCCACGGAGGAGGAAATGGCTACTCACTCTAGTATTCTTGCTTGGAGAATCCCATGGACAGCGGAGACTGGCGGGCTATGGTCCATTGGGCCATAAAGTGTCAGATACGACTGAAGTGACATAGCACACATGCAGCCTTTTTGCAGAGGGTTTCCTTATTGCAATGGCCTATCTACCATAGAAATGTAATGGGTTTCATCCTTTTGATGGCAAAGAAATCACATGTCTAGACGAAGGCACAATCGTTAAATGAATGCCTAAGTTGACAGGGCAAACTTCATGTAATAATGAGTGTCTTTGAATGTTGTAAACTTCTGTCTTATATACCTGGCGGACTTTTTCCCATAGGTGTGATAGTAGCATAACTTTTCCGTGAATTATTCTGCATTTAATTTATCTCTGTAGTGAAAAAGCCAATGAAATAATCTGTCAGTTTGTTAAAAAAAAAAGACTAAGTAGAATTTTGTTTCTTATAGCTGAACCAAATTAAAATGTATTTGAAAGTGTTTAGTTAAAGGAACGTTCCCCCTAAAAAAACCTTGACATTACAAGAACTAAAAAAAAATCAAAATAAATTTTTATTGTATCTCATCAGGAAAAAAAGCACTATTCTTTTCTTTGAAACTTAAAGTAACATTTTCCTTCTTTTGATTTTTCTGGTAAAAAAATTAAGTAAAGTTAATGCACATGAAAATTAGATTTTCTTTGCCATTGCCTTTAAGTGGTGAGGCCTTATTATGTCACCAACATAAATTCTATTTTTAAGGTTATTGATTTAATGGAATAATTTAGATGCTCATTCTTTTATTCAGGAAAATAAATTAGCTTCTACTAGGTATTCATTAGTACAAATTACACAGGACTGAAAGCAGTGTAATCATATGAGTGATAAATCATAAAAAAATATTGACTTAATATTTGCTCCTGAGAAAAGAAAAATAGTGCCAATTTGAAATGAACAATCTTAAATCAAAAAGAAAACAGGAAAAAAAGAGAACTTAGAATAATCAAGTCCATTCATTATTTGCCTCCTATATGAACAACATAAGGACTATACTATAGCATTTAATCAATACGTGTAAATATTCAACCTGTCCACCTGTTCTCTGCCTTATGAAATCGTTATATGCAAATCAAGACTTACATTCACACTTGAAAAACATGCTATTTCCATTATCAAATGAGATAATCCTTACTTTGGACAAAAACTGAATTTTAATCTTTTGAATTTATTGTATTTATGTGTGTGTGTTAAGTTACTCAGTCATGTCTGACTCTTGGTGATCCTATGGACTGTAGCCCACCAGGCTCCTCTGTCCATGGGATTATCTAGGCAAGAATACTGGAGTGAGTTGCCATCCCCTCCTCCAAAAGTTCTTTACACACCCAGCGATCAAACCCATGTCTCCTGAGGCTCCTGCATTGCAGAATTTTTTATTTCTGAGCCACTGGAAAAGCTCCTATTATGTTTATACCAAGGGCTAATTTTCCTACTAAATTTGTTTCTTTCCATCTGACAAGACAGTTGAAATAAAGGAAAATAAGTGAACACATAAATTTCAAAACTAATGTTTTAGTGCTCAAATGTATAATATTTTCAATTAAGTTTAGCTTTAGCCTTTATTTTCTTGGTCTCCAAAATCAATGCAGAAATTAAAAGACTATTACTCCTTGGATTGAAAGCTATGACCAAACTAGACAGCGTATTAAAAAACAGAAACATTACTTTGCCAACAAAGGTCCGTCTAGTCAAGGCTATGGTTTCTCCAGTAGTCATATATGAATGTGAGAGTTGGACTATAAAGAAAGCTGAGCAGCAAAGAATAGATGCTTTTGAATTGTGGTGTTGGAGAAGACTTGAGAGTCCCTTGGACTGCAAGGAGATACAACCAGTCCATCCTAAAGGAGATCAGTCCTGAATATTCATTGGAAAGACTGATGCTGAAGCTGAAACTCCAATATATGGCCACCTGATGAGAATAACTGATTCATTTGAAAAGACCCTGATGCTGGGAAAGAGTGAAGGCGGGAGGAGAAGGGGACAACAGAGGATGAGATGATTGGATGGCATCACTGACTCAATGGACATGAGTTTGAGTAAGCTCCGGGAGTTGGTGATGGACAGGGAGGCCTGCCATGCTGTAGTCCATGGGGGAAGCCAAGAGTTGGAAACAAATGAGCAAATTGAACTGGATTTATGTAGAAGAATCATAAATAGTTCTATAGAATCTCTCTATTGAAAGACAGTATTAGTACACACATGTAAGAGCTTACCATTTAATTTCAACCTTAAAACTTCTGTTTATTAAAAATAGATTGGGTTTGGAATAAATGGTTTAATATTTTCCCCCACTTATATATAATACTGGATACTACTATTAAAGGTAAGAAGAATTATATTGATTCAAAAAATTAAATAAAATTTCTGAATTTAAAATTTAAATAATTGTAATATGTCCAAATCTTCTTCCAGGAAGATAATTATGTAATTATTTTGTTTTAATTGAGCTAAATTTTGTGAGGGGTAGGGGTAACGTAGGAAAAGGAACATATTTACGGACAAAGGTTAGTGGCATAATTTCCTTGCCATTGACGCTTCTTGTTTTGAAAATGGGTGCGTGTCATCTGAGTGTCTTTAATTTAGTACACCCACCTGACACTTAGTTTGGCCCATATTTGTATAAGAGAGTTTCAATACGTATATTTCCTTTATGTTGATTGTCACGTTGTATTTCTTTCACAAATGTATAAAAAGACACCATTTTAAAAAATTTAACAAGTAAAAATTGGGCAGCATGTTGTAGGCATTGTTTTAATATTGCTTATTTATTCAAGCAGATTGAAGTAATAATTACATATTATGGTCATGGTGGAAGACAAGATGTTTCTCAGCCACTATTTTAAGAAAATATGAAATCACCATTAATCCTAAACAGCTGTTTCTCTGTAAAACACATGCAACATACAGGTGATACTATCCAAAGTTTCTCAATTTTGTAAAGCACTATAAAGTTTATAGCTAAATTTAACATCAACATGGAAAAATAAGTAGAAAGTATATACAACTTGTAGGACTGTACTTTTTTTTTGATTTGGTGGACAGGGAAGCTTGGCGTGCTGCAGTCCATGGGGTCGCAAAGAGTTGGACATGACTGAGCAATTGAACTGAACTGATTATGAAAAATAATGATTTCATAAAGATAAATCCTTAAAATCTAGAATATTACAATATTCCAAAAGCCAGGCATTTTAACGTAGCTAATTTGATATAGCCTCTCAGGATCAGACACATTTTTCCTGTAAAGTGATGGATAATCAATCTTTTCGAGCTTTGAGAGCTTTGGCTGCTGCTGCTACTAAGTCGCTTCAGTCATGTCCGACTCTGTGCGACCCCATAGACGGCAGCCCACCAGGCTCCCCATCCCTGGGATTCTCCAGGCAAGATCACTGGACTGGGTTGCCATTTCCCTCTCCAATGCATGAAAGTGAAAAGTGAAAGGGAAGTCGCTCAGTTGTGTCCGACTCTTAGTGACCCCATGGACTACAGCCTACCAGGCTCCTCCATCTATGAAATTTTCCAGGCGAGAGTACTGGAGTGGGGTGCCATTGTTTTTGGGGGTCCGTCAAATTGGTCCACAGTTTGCAATGTGAAAGCAGACAACATGTAATTAAGTGAAGGGGGCTGTGTACCGATAAAGCTAATTTATGGGCATGCTAAGTTGCTTCAGTTGTGTCTGACTCTTTGCGACCCTATGGACCATAGCCCACCAGCATCCTCTGTCCATGGGATTGTCCAGGCAAAAGGGTAGCTTGCCATGCCCTCCTCCAGGGGACCTTCCTGACCCAGGGATTGAGCCCATGTCTCTTACATCTCCTGCACTGGCAGACAGGTTCCTTATCACTAGCACCATCTGCGAAGCCCAAAGTGACAGTGTTAGCCACTCAGTTATGTCCAATTCTTTACAATCCCATGGACTGTAGCCCATCAGGCTCCTCTGTCCATGGAATTCTCTAGGCAAGAATACTGTGGTGGATAACCATTCCCTTTTCCTTGGGATCATCCCAACCCAGAGATCAAAGCTGGTTCTCCTGCATTGCAGGCAGACTCTACCATCTGAGCCCCCAGGGACACTAAATTATAGGCGCTGAG
Source organism: Procapra przewalskii (assembly GCA_006410515.1). NCBI lineage: Eukaryota > Metazoa > Chordata > Mammalia > Artiodactyla > Bovidae > Procapra > Procapra przewalskii. The sequence continues at coordinate 6,759,825 of SJYF01000464.1, read as the reverse complement.
ACTTTAATTGTTTATGATTTCAAATGTCAGGGCCTCCCTCATTGCTCAGTTGGTATAGAATCCACCTGCAGTGCAGGAGACCCCAGTTTGATTCCTGGGTTGGGAAGATCTTCTGGAGAAGGGGTAGGCTATCCACTCCAGTATTCCTGGGCTTCTTTTGTGGCTCAGCTGGTAAAGAATCTGCCTGCAATGCTGGAGACCTGGGTTCGATCCCTGGGTTGGGAAGATCCCCTGAAGAAGAGAAAGGCTACCTAATCCAATATTCTGGCCTGGAGAATTCCATGGACTATACAGTCCATGGGGTCGCAAAGAGTTGGACAGGACTGAGTGACTTTCACTTTCAAAGGTCAGAAAATATAATTATTATCTCAAGTTTTCAACCTCGTAAATAGGTAAAAATCATTCTTAGCTTGCCAGTCGTACAAAAATGGGGAGAGGGGAGTCATATATTGCTGACTTCTGGGATGGACACTTTAACAGAGTGAGCTCAAAGCTTGGGCACTAAATGGAACTGTAGATAGTCCCTTTAACCTCTTTTTTTCCTATATCTTTGCTTTAGCCTAAAGGATGAGTCATTCCTCTGATTGGATGAGGCGTGGGCATGAGCTGCCTGATAGGGTGACATGAAGGCACTCGGTACCTCAGATATGAAGTCAAGATGTCTATGTCATCTGTACTTGGTAATAAACAATATTGAAAACTCATTTTTATTGGGTTTCAAAAGATCTGCTCTGCAGAATTGCATTGACAAAATGGTCTTGTCCAAGTTTCATCTGTCCATGCCCATAACTTGTTTATTCAGCCCCTATGTTCGCAAGTTGAAATCAAATTATAGAAGCAACTCATTTAGACTTTAACTGTAAGGGTACTTATAGGTCCCCCAAATAACCCAACAGATACTGGTATATTGATAGTCCACCATTCTGATGGGCTGTCTGTATGTGTGTGCTCATTCTTGTCCAAATCTTTGAGATCTCATGGACGATAGACCGCCAGTTTCCTCTGTCCATGGAATGCTCCAGGCTAGAATACTGCATCGGGTTGCCATTCCCTCTTCCCAAATACTGGATTGGGTTGCTTTTGAACTGTGGTATTGGAGAAGACTCTTGGGATTCCCCTGGACTGCAAGGAGATCCAACTAGTCAATCCTAAAGGAAACCAGTCCTGAATATTCATTGGAAGGATTGCTGGCTGAATCTGAAGCTTCAGTTTACTTTGGCCACCTGAGGTGAAGAACTGACTTATTGGAAAAGACCCTGATGCTGGGAAAGATTGCAGGCATGAGGAAAAGGAGAAGACAGAGAATAAGATGGTTGGATGGAATCACTTACTCAATGGACATGAATTTGAGCAGGCTCAGGGAGTTGGTGATGGACAGGGAGGCCTGGCGTGCTATAGTCCATGGGGTCGTAAAGAGTCAGGCATGACTGAATGACTGAATTGAAAGCTTTCTCTTCCAGGGTTCTTCTTGACTCAGGTATTGGACCCAAGTCTCTTGCAATGGCAGGTGGGCTCATTTCCACTGCACCACCAGGAGAAGCCCCCTGATTGGGCTATCGTGGTTAGCAAAATGTGGTCTGGGTACCTTGCCTTCAGAGTTGCTGCGAATGGCAAGGGGAACTCCTCCTCCCTTGAACAAATTCATTCTATTTTTGTTAGTCATTTATTTGGCTTTACAAGACTGATTTAAAGAATTGGTACACTTTACCGATATATATATATATATGTATGTATGTAAATGGCTACATGTACATCTATACATATAATATGTATATCTATATAGTATTATAGTATTATTCTACATAATAATACTATAATAGTAGAGATAGAATACTATAATCATATGTATATCTAAACATATATATGCATGTAAAATATTTTCAAATGTATGAAAATCAGTGAACTAGAGGTTTAGTCAGAGAAGGCAATGGCACCCCACTCCAGTACTCTTGCCTGGAAAATCCCATGGATGGAGGAGCCTGGTAGGCTGCAGTCCATGGGGTCGCTGAGGGTCAGACACAACTGAGTGACTTCACTTTCACTTTTCCCTTTCATGCATTGGAGAAGGGAGTGGCAACCCAATTCAGTGTTCTTGCCCGGAGAATCCCAGGGACGGGGGAGCCTGGTGGGCTGCCGTCTATGGGGTCGCACAGAGTCGGACACGACTGAAGCGACTTAGCAGCAGCAGCAGCAGCAGCAGCAGCAGAGCTTTAGTACCTTTATCAGAGCAATGTTTCAGTGGAAATAAACAAACTCACACTTCACTATTGTTCCTCATCAGTTGGAAGCTTCTCTCACTTACACAACCAGGTCATCCAGAATCTACTGTCATGCTGCTTCCAAAATTTCCCCAGATCCTCTCATAATGGGCTGCACTCCTCACACGGATTTGAAACCCTGAATTTTATATGCTCTTCTATGTTAATTTCCATCTATTTTAAACTCTCTTCTCATTTTTTTTCCTACCAATCTCAAAAAGCTAGCTTTTGTTTCTGGACTGGTATAGTTTGATATTTCCTAATCATTATTTGTATAAAACTATTTTATTTTTCACAAATACAATTAAATTGAGGAATATAA
>SJYF01000464.1:6719336-6734435 GCA_006410515.1 Procapra przewalskii | reverse complement strand
CTTGGACTGCAAGGAGATCCAACCAGTCCATTCTGAAGGAGATCAGCCCTGGGATTTCTTTGGAAGGAATGATGTTAAAGCTGAAACTCTAGTACTTTGGCCACCTCATGTGAAGAATTGACTCATTGGAAAAGACTCTGAAGCTGGGAGAGATTGGGGGCAGGAGGAGAAGGGGACTACAGAGGATGAGATGGCTGGATGACATCATTGACTCGATGGACGTGAGTCTGAGTGAATTCCAGGAGTTGGTGATAGATAGGCCTTGCGTGCTCAATTCATGGGGTTACAGAGAGTCAGACACAACTGAGCGACTGAACTGAACTGAACTGAAGGAACAGGAACAGTAAAAGAAATGTAATATAAAAGTTAGAAAATTATATAGAAAATGGAATAAAATAGAATTATTTCTTCTAGTGAAAATGGAGGTAAAAAGCAGCAAAATCACAGACTTCCCTGGTGGTCTGTCGGCTAATCCTTTGCAATCCCAAGGCAGGGGATGTGGATTCGATCCTTGGTCGGGCAACTAGCTTCCACATGATGCAACTGAAAGCCCACGTGCTCAAACTAAAGATTCCCCTTGCAGCAATTAAGACCGAGAATGGCCAAAGAAACAAATACATAGGTAAATAACATATAAAGAGCAGCAAATCTGTGTATGATGCTCTTTAAGAATTAAAAAGTTATCTAACAGAGAATGCTCACTTGATACGTAAGTATAAAAAGGCTTTTAGCTCTTTGAATGGCATCAGTGACTGATGGCCCCACCGTGATGGCCCCAGACTAAGTTATAGTGACTGTGTCACAGGTGGAGTTTAAAAAGGTTTAAGTGAAGTGAAATGAAGTCACTCAGTCATGTCCGACTCTTTGCAACCCCATGGACTGTAGCCTACCAAGCTCCTATGTCCATGGGATTTTCCAGGCAGTAGTACTGGGGTGGATTGCCATTTCCTTTCCAGGGGATCTTCCCGACCCAGGGATTAGACCCAGGGATCAAACCCAGGTCTCCCACATTGTAGACAGACACTTAACCGTCGGAACCGCCAGGGAAGTAAAAAGGTATAAGGAATTACACAAAGCTACAGTCTCTATGACTACATCTACCAAGACTGAATGCAAAAATCTAGAGAAATTTCAAATAGATGTAAACAAGATGACCAACTCTATTTATTATTCTTTGTCCTCTTCCCAAATATAAATACACACTGCAGATTCATCTTTACAGAAGTTAAATAAATTACACAATGGTTTCAGACTTGAATGTATCTGGGAAAATAAAAATTATCTGCAAAAAGCTTTTATGACTAATTGATACAGTATGAATTAAAAGGAAAGTCAACATTTTTTCTATTCCTTTGAGAGAGAAAAAAAATGGAAGAAGATTCTGGCAAAGAAATGCTTTTACTGCTCAAAGGGAACTTGTTTAGGAAACTGAACACATTAGCATCTAAAGCTAGAGCTTTCCTTTCAAAGTGAAATTAAGCTGAGTAATAATAGTCTCCTCCCTTCTGACTTCTCTAAATAAATACATTTGAACATAAACTCTTGCACTGTGGCCTGAAGGTTACAGCTCCTTTTACCTTTAATGAGAGCAGACAAACCATGGAGTAAGAATGATATGTTAATGAGATGAGAGCATCGAGTCAGCCCCAGGATGTAAAGAACTTTTATTCCTCATGATTGTGTAGAGAGTTTCCTTCACTTTTAACCTTCATGCATCTTGGTAACACATTAAAGACCATATGGACTTCCAAGTGTAAAGGCACTTTGACTTGGGTGTTTATATTGCTTTGCCAAGAATTTACGTTTCCTTATGTTAGGTCCAGCCTTCAGGGATTGCTTCTTCCCTCAGACAACAAATCCAAAGACATTCTTTGATCAACTCTGTCTCAGGGGCCCCTAAGCTCATTTGCACACCCCTCATTCCTGTTTCCTAAAGACTTTTGTTTATTCCCCTAGTTTAATTGAGAAATTTACCACTTAGCTTCAAGTATTCCTTGCCAGTTCTGCTTTATTCTGATCTCTCAAACTAGACATCACATATTATAGTTTTATAGAACTAATGTTCATATATTTTACCCGAGCAGTTTAATCACATTTTTAACCAGTACTTTTGTGTGTGTGTCAAGTCTGCATTCTAAAACCACTTTCCTCATTCCTGAAATACGTCTTTCACAATTTATTTTAGTGAAGGTATATTGGTGACAAACACTTTTAAGTTTAAAATATCAGAAATACTTAAATTTCATTCTTGATTGAATTCCTGAGTTTCAACTTCTATTTTCTCTTAGACCATTACCATTATTTTCTCACTGTTGTTTGGCTTCTTTTCATTGATGCTGTCAGTTAGCCAATGGTTAGCCTAATGATTCATTGGAGGTAATTTCTCTTTCCTCTGTGAATGTTTTTAATTTATTCTTTCTTTGACATTCTTTCATTTCAGTGTGAAATGTATAGATGTGGATTACTTTTTACCTGTACTTTCCATATTTCCTGGATCTGAAGTTTACTGTCTTTTGTCTGTGAAAATTTCAGACATTGTTTCTCCAAATAGTGTTTCTTTTTAAATTTGTTTCCCCTTCCTTCCTTTTGGAAAATTAATTAAATATATATTACTCAATCACCATGAATTTGAGCAAACTCTGGGAGATGGTAAAGGACAGGGAAGCCTGGTGTGCTGCAGTCCATGGGTTGCAAAGATTCGGACATGACTAAGTGACTGAACAGCTACGGCAACAAAATATTTCTATTTTCTAAACACAATTTTTAGCCTTTCTTTCACAGTTCAGTGTCTTTTCCTCTCTGGACTGTGTTCTGAGAGCTGTGAGGAGCTCTCTCCATCTATGTATAACCCACTGAGTTTCAGTTTTTCACTTGTAGTTTTTATTTCTGAGTATTCTTTCCATCATTTTTAAAGTGAGGTGAAGTGAAAGCCTCCCAGTCATGTCCTACTCTTTGCAGTCCCATGGAGTGTGTAGTCCATGGAATTCTCCAGGCCAGAATACTGGAGTGGGTAGCGTTTCACTTCTCCAGGGGATCTTCCCAACCCAGGGATCAAACCCATGTCTCCCACATTGCAGGCAGATTTTTTACCAGCTGAGCCACAAGGGAAGCCCAAGAATATTGGAATGGGTATATCCCTTCTCCAGCAGATCTTCCTGACCCAGGAACTGAACCCAGGTCTCCTGCATTGCAGGCAGATTCTATACCAACTGAGCTATGAGGGAAGCCCATTATCTTTAAAACCTACTGGTTTATCTCTTAAATGTTGCATAATTGTTCTCTTAAACATATATTAAACATGTTTATTCTATATTCTGTGAGTGATAACACCAAAATCTGAAGTCTCTGTGTCCTGTGTGCCAACTCTTATCCATGGTACCAAGCTACCTGGGCATTTTATAATCTGAGGCTGTGAAACCCAGTGTTTTCCTGCTTTGTTTGTAAACATCTTTGAGACCTAGGTTGAAATTTGTTTATTTTTCTTGAAAACTTGCTTTTACTTCTGAAAATGCCTGAGGATAATAACAATCTGTTGTTTTCAGCTGCTAATTGGTGTCCAATTTTTTGCTACCCCATGAACTGCAGCACGCCAGGCTCCTCTGTCCTTCACCATCTCCCGGAGTTTGCTCCATTCATGTCCATTGAGTCAGTGATGCCATCCAACCATCTCATCCTCTGCTGCCCTTCTCCTTTTGTGCTCAATCTTTCCCAGCATCAGGGTCTTATTTACGAATCAGCCCATCCCATCAGATGGCCAAAGTATTGGAGTTTCAGCTGTAACATCAGTCCTTCCAATGAATATTCAGAGTTGATTTCCTTTAGGATGAACTAGTTTAACCTCTTTGCAGAACAAGGAACCCTCAAGAGTCTTCTCCAAACCAGAATTCAAAATCATCAATCTGAGTCCACTATGAATTAAACACTTTTCTTGGAGATCAGGGGAATATACAGGTTACATGAATATGCACATCAAAACCCTTTGCAGAGTGATTTGTAATTATGAATTATCAGGGAAATGTTCCCTTCTAAGTGGCGTCGCCAACTCAGTGGACATGAGTCTGAGGAAACTCCGGGGAATAGTGAAGAACAAGGAAACCTGGTGTGCTGCAGTCCATGGGGTCGAGGACACGACTTAGCAACTGAACAACTAGAACTCAGATTTCAACAAATCAGTACAATTACTGATTACTTAGTAGAGTTACTAGTAGAATTACTTAGTAGAATTTTTGTGTTGTTTTTCACCTTTAACTATGGGTAGAGCTTCTAGGATCTGAGTTTCATGCAACCAAATTCCTTGTCTTTTTCGGCATAAATCCCACCATCATTTCCCCTTAGCAGCTTGCACCCTCCATCCCTCTGACTCCCACTTTCCCATATCTAATGACTGTGATTGCTTTGCGATTTAGTCCCTGGATAGAGTGGCAGTGGTGGCTTCGTCGCTCAGTCATGTTTGACTCTTGCGACACCATGGACTGTAGCCCACCAGGCTACCCTGTCCGTGGAATTTTCCAGGCAAGAATATTGGAGTGGGTTGCCATTTCCTTCTCCAGGGGATCTTCTCGACCCAGGGATCGAACCTGCATCTCCTGCATTACAGGTGGATTCTTTACTAGCAAAATCACCAGAGATGCCCGTGCAAACAAGAACACAACACTGCTGTTTCGCTTCTGGATGATCTGGCTCTGTACCTGTACTTACTTTAAAGAATCTCTCTCATGAGCGTGCAATAATAACTACTTATTATAAAATGAATATATACATGACTAGTGAAGTCCAATAAACAAAACGTTTGCAGTCTACAGCAAACAACAGTGGCTTGTTCATGATGAGATAAAGGAATGTGTCCTCTTTCGGATATATTATAAACTGCTTATATGGTTCACTGAAGGTATAAGTGTCCCATCACTTCTAAAACTTTTTTTATTGTTATGGTACATTTGTGTTTAGGATAAAAGTTATGCTGCAATTATGCAAGCATGACACTCTTTCTTAATCTACTCCTTATCCTTCCCAGCTTTTGCCATTTCAAACCATAAAACCATTCGGGAATCTATTCTGGCACAAAACATACATTTATGAAGCACATGTCATTTTATTTTTTTCTCATAAGTCATATAAATTCTATTCAGAGCATCTTCTATATATCTCTACAGCTAGATGTCAACCTAAAAAGAAAGTCTTAAACAATAAATTGATTTTGTTGTTATCATTACTTAATAAATTAGTAACTAAACTGTCCCTTTATGACCAAAGTCACTATGACGTCCTTGGGTTTTTAGGGTTGGATTCAGGTAGGCTGCAACATACTTTGCTTATATTAATAGCGAGCAGTTTTTGGTACTTTTAAACCCTGATGTCTGTCACCATCTGGCCTCAGGTGGAGTGTCTCTGTCTCTATTCTTGAGTGTGTTAAGAACATCTTTTCTCTACAAACATTGGTTTTAGGATCATATTGCCTGGATCTTGCACCCGTTAGTTTTGCCCAGTTATTATTCACCATCTGCAAAATGAGATGATAAAGAAACGTCACATAAGGTAGTTATACACTTTACCTGAGTCGGTACACATTAGGTGCTTAGAAGTATGTCTAGCCGTGAGAAAAGTTCTCAATAGAGACCAATAGCAGCAGCAGGAACAGTAATGTCTTAAGTCCCATGGATTCTAATAGAGACTTAACATTCCCAGTTTAAATACTTCCACAAGCTTTACATCACATGACTTTCCCCCAGTTCTACACTTGGAAGTATATCACGCCAACTGGATAATGCTTGGGTGATGCCTTTCTCTGCGGAGCACGATTTTATCATCGTTTGTGTCTCATCTTATATTAACGTGTTTTGTTATTAATCTCTGACTGCTGTGGAACAAATGACTGTAAAATGTGTGGCATAAAATGGCACATCTATAATCTCTCACGGTTTCCAAAGGTCAGAGTTCCAGACACAGCTTAGCTGGGTCCCCTCCTGCAGAATCTCTCACATGGTTGCAAACAAGGGTTCTTGCCTTTTATTTTAGAGAAGTATAGCAAAGGTGTGTTAGTTTTAGGTCTATAACAAAGTGATACATTTAAATGTATATATATTCTTTTTCAGATTCCTTTCCCTTACAGTTTATTACAAGATATTGAGTATAATTCCTTATGCTATAGAGCGGATCCTTGTGGTTATCTTTTTTACACACAGTTATTAATCCTAAACTACTAATTTATCCCTTCCCCTTCTCCCTTTAGTTTGTCTTCTATGTCTGTGAATCTGCTACTGTTTTGTAACAAAATTTGTTTATATCAAATTTTATATTCTACATATAAGTGGTATCACATATTTGTCTTTCTCTGTCTGGCTTATTTCACTTAGTATGATCATCTCTAGGTCTACCCATGTTGCTTCCAATGATATTATTTCATTCTTTTTTGGTGGCTGAATAATAGCCCATTTTATATATATATATATATATATATATGCACACACACACAAATATATACATATATATGTACATACTTATGTATGTGTGTGTGTGTGTGTCTGCCATGTCTTCTTTATCCATTCATCTATTAATGGACATTCAGGCTGCGTCTACATCTTGCCTACTGTAAACAACGCTGCAGGGAACATTGGGATGCATGTATCTTATTGAATTATGGTTTTCTCTGAATATATGGCCAGGAGCAGAATTGCAGGATACTATGATAGCACTGTTTTTATTGTTCTAAGGGGCTACCATACTGTTTTGACTCAAACTGAAGTCTGATTTGAAAGTTTGTCTGGAGAATGGCCTCTTTGCACTGTTCAGCAACCCAAGGCATCTGTTGCCCCTGGACACACTTTAGAGCCCTGTCGAAAATGAACGCATTTCAACACCCCTTTACTTCAGCAGTAAATTCCCAAATGTCTGTGATGTTCTTGTATGAGATGTTACTCAGACACTCTGCAGTTTGACTTGGAAAGCATCTTCCTATCTCTGGAACCCTCCAAGTCTTAGCTGTTCCTCAAAGTCTGAGACAAGTTCCCTCCTTCATAGAAAGTCTCATCTCCATTCTCCAGGCAATAGTAACCATTCCTTCCTCTCACCTCTCATTCTACTTCTAGAACCACATTTTTGCCATGAAATTTTCTCTGGTTTGTTCATAATGATCATATGGAAATAGACACTATTGTATAATAAACAACTTCAGTGTAAAAGCCATGTCTTATTTTCGACTGGCACAACCCTTAAAGCAGAGTTTGGAAATTTGGCACAAATAGTAACAAGTATTATTATTAAATGATCAAAATAATATGCCTGCCAATGTAAGAGACATAAAAGATGAAAACGCAATCCCTAGGTCAATAAGATCCTCTGAAGGAGAGCATGGCAACCCACTCCCGTCTTCTTGCCTGGAGAATCACTATGGGCAGAGGAGCCTGGTGAGCTACAGTCCACAGGGCACCAAAGAGTCAGACATGACTGAAGCAACTGAACGCATCTAATTAAAAGAATTCTTAGCATGGAGATTATATAATTTAACTTTAGAAAAGTAACATGTTCTTGCAGGCTCTTGGAAGACACTGATAGAATTCTTATTCTGAATTGTGGTTTCATTAATGCACATTTAGAATGAGTGCCATTTTAATTCTTTTTTGGTGGAAGAAATACTGCCAATTATAAATAATCGCTGCAATTACAAATTCATGGCTTGAGTTTACAAATAACATGGAGGAAAATATTTCCTTCCAAAAATCGGTAAAGGCAGGGTTTTTTTTTAGTATTTTGTACGTGTTACAGAATGGTGTGTTGAAGTTATGTAACCGTTTTGGTTTCTCAGTAACAATAATACATGTAGTCAGGAACAGGAAAGAAAATCTTTAGTTCCTCTCTGTGGACAGAGACCATTTTGACAGACTGTATAATGCGTTTAAAGCTGCAGTTGACAGTCATACATATGAAAGGTTTATAATACTATAATACAGAATGTTCACATAGAAAGAAGTGCTCACTGGGGTTGAAGGATGCTACAACAGAAATGCAGAAGCATTCCTTCAGTGTAACGTTAGACACTCTCCGTTCATTCTTTTTTTTTTCCTCCAAGAATTTTCTAATTTTTCTTTCCATGATCGTCTGCTTCACTGCTTCCTTCAGTCTAATCTCAGGCGAGGCAGGTCACTGTCTATACACACCGCCATATGGATGAAGATGATAAAGTATTCTAACACACTGCTGCAGGATCCACAGAGTGAAAATAAACTGCAAGATCAAAAGAGCACCCAGAATCCTCTACAGAAGTACAACAGTCATAGTCCTAGTACCGAAAGTTTCTGGCTAGTTAAACTTTCACTGGCCTTCTACTCCAAAGGGATGGAAACCTTATTTTCCAGCAGGATCTTTAGAATTCTTGCCTCTATATTAATGGTGCCCATGCATCTCCGCAGGACAACGTTTTCCACGGAAGAACTATGTGTGCGTCTACCCACCTTGTTGCATTGACCAGTCTCACAGCTCCTTTGCTTGATACACATCCTGCTTCTTCACTCATGCAGTCCTACTTTATACAGAGCTTAAATCTTCTCCTTAAGCATATGGTTCTTCAGGGTTCAGTTCAGTTCAGTTCAGTCTCTCAGTCGTGTCCGACTATTTGCGACTCCATGAACTGCAGCACACCAGGCCTCCCTGTCAATCACCAACTCCCAGAGTTCACCCAAACTCATATGCATTGAGTCGGAGATGCCATCCAGCCATCTCATCCTCTGTCGTCCCCTTCTTCTCCTGCCCCCAATCCCTCCCATCATCAGAGTCTTTTCCAATGAGTCAACTCTTTGCTTGAGGTGGCTGAAGTATTGGAGTTTCAGCTTCAGCACCAGTCCTTCCAGTGAACACCCAGGACTGGTCTCCTTTAGGATGGACTGGTTGGATCTCCTTGCAGTCCAGGGGACTCTCAAGAGTCTGCTCCAACACCACAGTTCAAAAGCATCAATTGGTTTGGTGCTCAGCTTCCTTCACGGTCCAACTCTCACATCCATATATGACCACTGGAAAAACCATAGCCTTGATTAGACGGACCAGAGTTGGCAAAGTAATGTCTCTGCTTTTTAATATGCTGTCTAGGTTGGTCATAACTTTCCTTCCAAGGAGTAAGCATCTTTTAATTTCATGGCTGCAAGTCACCATCTGCAGTGATTTTGGAGCCCAAAAAAATAAAGTCTGACACTGTTTCCACTGTTTCCCCATCTATTTCCCATGAAGTGATGGGACCAGATGCCATGATCTTCATTTTCTGAATGTTGAGCTTTAAGCCTACTTTTTCACTCTTCTCTTTCACTTTCATCAAGAGGCTTTTTAGTTCTTCTTCACTTTCTGCCATTGGGGTGGTGTCATCTGCATATATGAGGTTAATGATATTTCTCCCAGAAATCTTGATTCCAGCTTGTGCTTCCTCCAGCCCAGCATTTCTCATGATGTACTCTGCATAGAAGTTAAATAAGCAGGGTGACAATATACAGCCTTGATGTACTCCTTTTCCTCTTTGGAATCAGTCTGTTCCATGTTGTCAAAAGCCATCTCTGTTTGTCTCTGATGACCCTGGAATCACCATTCTGTGACAAAAACCAATCACAGTGCTCAGGAATGCCCTGAGAAGCGTTCATGTTTTTCCCAGTAGCGTTGGTCTCTGGCTTCTTTGGTGTTTAATCCCACAGGGCATGTGAGTGTGCTCAGTCACTCAGTCATGTCCCACTCTTTGCCACCCCATGGACTGCAACCCTCCAGGCTCCTCTGTCCATGGGATTCTCCTGGCAAGAATACTGGAATGGGTTGAAATTTCCTTCTCTAGGGAATCTCCCCGACTCAGGGATCCAACCTGCATCTCTTGTGTCTCCTGCATTGGCAGGTGAATTCATTACCACTGCACCAGCTGGAGAGCCCAGCCCCACAGTAAGGAAGTTTTTATCTCCTTCTGAACCCTTAAACAACACATTAGTATGATGTTGAGCTTAAGCAGGTTTGACTTGTTGGGTTCTTTTCTTTAGATTTTGAGGCCAGACCATCAAAACCCAGCAAAGAATTCCAACTTTCCAACAGAGTTTGTCAACGATGGCTGAATCCCCATCTTCATGTCAGCTGGCGTATGCATCAGAGCCCATCTCCTTTCTAGAGAGTTTTGCCCCCCATCATCTGATGCCTTTGCTGATACCACCCAAGCCACAGCCCCTTTCTTCCCTTATCTGCAATTTATCACAAACACTGCAAATGGATAGACTCACCCTCCTTTTCCTTGTTTCTGTTGTTCTCAGACGGATAAGTTAAAATGACAGATGATGCCATTTCTCTACTCAAAATGTGTCGGTGGCAGAAACAAGGCTGTCGACCTTTCCTTTCTTTTCTCATTTTCTTGAGAGGAGGGGTTGTTTTAAACATGGTGAGCTTGAAATATGTATTAGACATCTATGTAGAAATGTTGATGAAGACGTTAAATCTAACACTCTGGGATTCAGACGAAGGAATCAGGCTGGAGATATATATGTGAAGCTTGTGATTAGGTGACTTCATGAAGAGTTTGAGTGGCAATAGAAGATGTCCCTGGGATTACCCACATTTAGAGGTCAGAAGTTTAAGTTTATTAAAGCAGAATGAGGGGAAAAAAAAAAAAAGCTAGTTTTTCCAGGTGTCTCCTGGAATCCAAGTGAAGAAAATGTTTCAGGGTGAGATTATGTCCAATGTTGATATTGAAGTCAGACAGAGAACAGAAACTAGTCTTCCTGTTAATGACTTGCAAGCATCAGTTCAACTCAGTCACTCACTCATGTCTGACTCTTCGCAACCCCATGGATTGCTAGCATGTTGGGCTTCCCTATCCATCACCAACTCCCAGAGCTTGGTCATACTCATGTCCCTTGCATCAGTGATGCCATCCAACCATCTCATCCTCTGCCATCCCCTTCTCCTCCTGTCTTAATCTCTCCCAGCATTAGGAGTCAGTTCTTCCCATTAGGTGGCCAAAGTATTGGAGTTTCAGCTTCTGCATCAGTCTTTCCAATGAATACTCAGGACTGATTTAGGATGGACTGGTTGGATCTCCTTGAAGTCCAAGGGACTCTCAAAAGTCGTTTCAACACATTTCAAAAGCATCAATTCTTCAGGGTTTAGCTTTCTTTATAGTCCAGCTGTCACATCCACACATGACTACTGGAAAAACCACGACTTTGACTAGAAGGACATTTGTTGGTAAAGTGATGTCTCTGTCTTTTAATATGCTGTCTAGGTTGGTTATAGCTTTTCTTTCAAGGAGTAAGCGCCTTTTAATTTCATGGCTGCAGTCACCATCTGCAGTGATTTTGGAGCCCCCCAAAATAAAGTCTGTCACTGCATCCATTGTTTCCCCATCCATTTGCCATCTATTTGCAAGCATGGTGAGAGTGAAATCCTAATTGAGGAAAGCTGATTCAAGAGAAAATGTGCAGAGTTCTACTGAAGAGCATGAGTCTGTCCAGACAATGCTCTGTGTAGACTTGCCTCATGGGTTGCTGGTAGGAGTAAGAGGAAAATTGCAGAAGAAATGTGGGAACTGGTATTAAGAGTAAGAGGGGGTTTTTCGTTTAGAAATGGTAGAAAGCTATTTTGATGATAATACTGATTCAGAAGAAACTCAGGGAAGGGAGGAGAGCTACAAAAATGTCAAGCTTGGGCCAGAAGGATCTGTCAGGCAGGAGGAAAGGCAGGCAGTGGTTAGGAACCCACGAGGCACATCTGTTTGTATAGGAGACGAGGTGGAGGCGTGGAATCCATGTGTCATATCTGAGAGTTGGCAGAAGTGCCCTCTCCTACTTATATTGATTTTCTCAGGAAAACAGGAAGCAAGGTGGGCTGTGAGTGAGCACTGGAGAGAAGATGTTAGAGGTTTGGAGCAAGAGAACCTTTGGAAAGGTAGCTGTGTAAGCGTGGGAAAGAGAATGGACCATGTCATCTTGACATGAGCTTTCGGTAAAATGCAGAGCATCACAGACATCAAAACTGAGTATTGCTCAGACCCAAAGTGAAATGTAAACTTACCAGGAGAAAAGACAGCTGAAGAAGGTACATATGTGTGAGAGAAGACAAGGAGAGAAAAAAGAGCCAAGTTAAAAAAAAACACAGCAGAAGTTTAATAGACATGAACAAATGTGATTTGTATAAAAAGTGGTGAATTCTCAGTGAACCAGAGTCAAGAGCTAAATGGTTTCCTCTGAAAAGGACTGCAGTTTATTTACTTTTAAAACTGATGAAACTAGTTGACTCTTCTTATGAAGGAATAGTTTTGATAAAAATAACACTTAAAAAATTAAGACTTGAAAATTTGAAAAAGGAATAGGCTAAGAGAGAAAGAAGTACGTGTCCATGTGTGTATATATGTGTGTGTATCACATCCATATAGATAAGCTATATGCATAGCAGCTTGAATAAATAATGTATGTGTCTGTTTGTTTTCACTTCATGGCCTTCTTAATTCCAAAGAGGATCTGAGATAGAAACAGATTCGCCAGCTCTGTAATGAAGCTTTGTCACAAGTAATCGTGTGTAGCTGTACGTTTCAGGGAACAGTGATATCAGCTAGACTAACTCACTTAATTATTAAAACTGGTATTAAAACTAAGACTTTTTTCCTCATAAAAGTCATCTGACATCTCATGAATCAAATAGAGCTGAAAAATAGCAGTGACAAATGCAAAGAAAAACGTAGTTTTCTCATCTATCACTCATGAAATCCTACATTTTGTCAACCAATTAGGACATTTGTTAGTATCATCATTTAGCAGGAAAGTTATATGTGAAGCTGTACAAATTAATCTTCACCTCCCAACCTCCAGTCCCTGTCAAACCATTGTTAATATCCAAGACATTTAAATTTTAAAAAAAATAGTCACTTTTGCTGGAAAATGATAATTGAATATGCCATGACCTTTGGGAGAACAGAGGTCTGCACTTTTAAATCTGGCTTCAGCCCTGGCTTGGGTATCCATCCTGGTTGGGCCCATTCTTGGGGTGGCCTCTGCAGTTCTCCAGAGCTCCTCCTGACCTGGGCTCCTGGGACCGTCGCCTCACTCTTAGAACTGGGAGTATATGCAGAGTTGGTCCTTGAGTCTCTCTCCCAGACCATGATGAAGAGGAGATTACTAAACAGTGTCATGGGCCAGAACCGCTCCAACTATGCAAGCACTCTGATGGTACAAGCACTGATTTAATCTTCAGTAACAGTCATGGCGGTTTATTGTATACCCAGAGCCTGAGTTATCACTTCAAATCAAGAACAAGGTCCTCATGCCTGTGACATCCAATGAGCCGTGCAAGGAACTAAGTGCATGGACGGCCCTGGAGACACTCCAGCAGCTTCTCCATGTGAGATCAGTCTGTAACAGATGGGACCAGGGTGACTGATTTAATTAGGATATTTTAATAGCAGGATGGCGAACATTGCACAGCTCTATCACTTAGGAAGAAGGCCATTAAATTCACCAAAGTAATTGTTTCATTGGGAGGCTATGTCAAAGAAGAAATATCTACGTGTAATATATATATTTAATTTGAAGGGAATTTCAGATGATTATGAAAATGAAGCCATTATCTAACATATGATGGTTATCTAAATCTTTATGAGAAACGAACTTTTAAAGCTCCTCAAATATTTATCTTCTCTTGTTAACTGAAGCATCCTGGGGCCCAGAGGTCCTTTTGACCTCTTCACTGTCATCCTGCAGACTTAAGCATGATGCATTAGAAGAGGAAGTAGCCTTTTCAGTGTGCTCAGAATATAGACATTTTGAGACATATAAGGCACTTTATATAGTAAATAGCATTTATCTAAAGTTAGTGAACTCTCTGAAGGGAATAGTAACACCAAATGCAATTCTTAGAGAAAGTTGATGCTGCTGAGTCGCTTCAGTCATGTCCAACTCTGTGCAACCCCAGAGACGACAGCCCACCAGGCTCCCCCATCCCTGGGATTCTCCAGGCAAGAACAAGCATCAGGAAATATGCTCTGAATAAATTCTACAAAAGCAGGAAGCAAGGTAATCTCTTTCAGTTATTATTTATGCATAAAATTTTGAAGATTTTATTGAAAAAGTTGCTGTTAGCCTAAAGTTTATATTTATAGCAATAAAGATTTAGTATATCCAAAAAAATGTTTATCTTCTAATCCTGGTGAATAATGTATTATAAATTATCTCACAAAACAGTGTCTATTACTCCATTTTGAGCAAATCCTATGTGTCATATAATATAAAATAGCAAGTCTTCCTTTGATAATGAGTAATTGACATCACACAAGGCTTACACCATGGTACTTAATGGAAATTGAATTAAAGTGACAATGGAATTTGTCAGTAAGCCTTTGTAGAATCTGTTGTTCAGTTTCTGAATCAGAAAAATGCTGTTTTATTGAAAATGATTCAGCCTTATTCATGTATACTTGTTAGAATTTTTTTAATTTTGTTAGCAAATCAAAATAATTATCTAGGTTTAAGAGGAAGATAAAATGAGATGTTTACAGTGCCCATCTATTTATTTGTCTATCCATAGATCCCTGTATTTATGTAGCAAAATGCTTTTTTAAATAAAAACAGGAATAGCATATTTATTTGCACAGTAATAGGGTTTCATGCTTTACCTTGAGATAGTGTTTTAATTAATGTATTTATTTTTAAATAACTGGTAAATGTATTCATTACTGTTTTATTTAGACAAAATGATGAATGTTTAGTACTAAAAACTGGAGACAAGTGAGAGTGAAATAGTTAAAGAGAAAACTCCTAGCCAGTAGAGATATTAATATTCACTGCTGGAATCCAGAAAGCATCATAGAGTCAAAAATGCTATGTGGTGACTTGATCAGGATGAAAACAGCACTAATTTTCTTCAGCCCCCAAACTCGAGTGAACTATAAACTCGCTCCTACCACCTCAGCACAACTCAAATCTCAATTGCGGAAACAAACTTGGGAAGCTATGACAATAGCACATTTCTCAGTTAAAGAAACAGGCAATTGTACCGTGAATTCAGCGGAAGCCAGCCCATCAAAGAAGAATACATGTTCCTACGTTATTGAATTACAGAGATCAGTGCAGTAGCTAGCCTCATGCTAAAAAAAAAAAAAAA
>SJYF01000464.1:6693503-6707368 GCA_006410515.1 Procapra przewalskii | reverse complement strand
TATACATATGCATGCATACACACACACACACACACACACACACACACACACACACATATATATATATAATACAGATACAGGCACACCTCAGAGAACTTCCATGTTCTGTGCCATACTACTACAATGAAGCAAATACCACAATAAAGAATGTCACCCAAATTTTATGTTTCCCAGAGCATATTAAATTTACGTATACACCATACTGTTGTCTGGCAAATGTGCCACAACATATGTCTAAAAATGATGTGTATAATCTTAATGGGAGCACTGTGGGGGCAGTGACCCCACAAGAGACTGACCAAGACTTATCCGTGAGTGTTCAGGAGTCTCTGCTGGAGGAGTGGGTTGGTAGTGGCCTGCTACAGGGTCCGGGCACTAAGTGCCACAATGCGGACATGGAACCTTCTGAAGGAGGTCCCATTACCTTCATTCAGTTCACTTCAGTTCAGTCACCCAAGTTGTGTCCGACTCCTTGCAACCTCATGGACTGCAGCACGCCAGGCCTCCCTTTCAATCACCAACTCCCAGAGTTCACTCAAACTCATGTCCATGGAGTCGGTGATGCCATCCAACCATCTCATCCTCTGTTGACCCCTTTTCCTCCTGCCTTCAGTCTTTCCCAGCATCAGCGTCTTGTCAAATGAGTCAGCTCTTCGCATCAGGTGGCCAAAATATTGGAGTTTCAGCTTCAACATCAGTCCTTCCAATGAATATTCAGGACAGATCTCCTTTAGAATGGACTGGTTGAATCTCCTTGCAGTCCAAGGGACTCTCAAGAGTCTTCTCCAACACCACACTTCAAAAGTATGAATTCTTCAGCCCTCAGCTTTCTTCACAGTCCAACTCATACACGACTCCTGGAAAAACCATAGCCTTGACTAGAGGGAACTTGTTGGCAAAGCAACATCTCTATTTTTTAATATGCTGTCTAGGTTGGTCATAGTTTTCCTTCCAAGGAGCAAGTGTCTTTTAATTTCAGGGCTGCAATCACCATCTGAAGTGATTTTAGAGCCCAGAAAAATAAAGTCAACCACTGTTTCCCCATCTATCTGCCATGAAGTGATGGGACCAGATGCCATGATCTTAGTTTTCTGAATATTGAGCTTTAAGCCAACTTTTCCCCTCTCCTCTTTTGCAGAGGCTCTTTAGCTCTTCTTCACTTTGTGCCATAACAGTGATGTCATCTGAAAATCTGAGGTTATTGATATTTTCCCAGCAATCTTGATTCCAGATTGTGCTTCATCCAGCCCAGCATTTCTTAGGATGTACTCTGCATAGAAGCTAAATAAGCAGGGTGACAATATACAGCCTTGACATACTCCTTTACCTGTTGTTCCATGTCCAGTTCTAACTATTGCTTCCTGACCTGCACACAGATTTCTCAAGAGGCAGGTCAGGTGGTCTGGGATTCCCATCCTTTTCTGAATTTTCCACAGTTTATTGTGATCCACACAGTCAAAGGTTTTGGCATAGTCAATAGAGCAGAAATAGATGTTTTTCTAGAACTCTTACTTTTTCAATGATCCAGCAGATGTTAGCAATTTGATCTCTGGTTCCTCTGCCTTTTCTAAAACTTAGCTCCACCATATTTTGGCCTCAGGTCAAACAACAGTAGGGAATACAACCCCGCCCATCAACAGAATACTAAATTAAAGATTCATTGAGCATGGGCCTGCCCATCAGAACAAGACTCAGTTTCTCCCTCAGTCAGTTTCATCCAACAGGAAGCTTCCATAAGCCTCTTACCCTTCTCCATCAGAAGGGAGACAAATGAAAACCACAATCACAGAAAACTAATCAAACTGATCACACGGACCACAGCCTTTTCTAACTCAATGAAACTACGAGCCATGCATGTAGAGCCACCCAAGACAGACAGGTTGGGGTGGAGAGGGCTGACAGAACGTGGTCCACTGGAGAAGGGAATAGCCAACCACTTCAGTATTCTTGCCTTGAGAACCCCATGAACAGTATGAAAAGGCAAAAAGATAGGACACTGAAAGATGAACTCCCAGGTCAGTAGGTACCCAATATGCTACTGAAGAACAGTGGAGAAATAACTCCAGAAAGAATGAAGAGAAAGAGCCAAAGCGAAAACAGCACACAGGTGTGGATGTGACTGCTGATGGAAGTAAAATCTGATGCTATAAAGAGCAATATTGTATAGAAACCAGGAATGTTAGGTCCATGAATCATGTTAAATTTGAAGTGGTCAAACAGAAGATGGCAAAAGAGCATCAACATTTTAGGAATAAGTGAACTAAAATGGACTGGAATGGGTGAATTTAACTCAGATGACCATTATATCTACTACTGTGGGCAGGAATCCCTTTAGAAGAAATGGAGTAGCCATCACAGTCAACAAGAGTCTAAAATGCAGTACTTTGATGCATCTCAAAAACAACAGAATGATCTCTGTTCATTTCCAAGGCAAACCATTCAATATCACAGTAATCCAAATCTATACCCCAACCAGTAATGCTGAAGAAGCTAAAGCTGAATGGTTCCTTGAAGACCTGCAAAACTTTCTAGAACGAATACCCCCAAAAGATGCCTTTTCCATTATGGAGGACTGGAATGCAAAAGAAGGAAGTCAAGGTACACCTGGAGTAACAGGCAAATTTGGCCTTGAAGTGCAAAATGAAGCAGGGCAAATGCTAATAGAATTTTGCCGCACTGGTCACAGCAAACACCCTCCTCCAATAACACAAGAGAAGACTCTACACATGGACATCACCAGATGGTCAACACTGAAATCAGATTGATTATATTCTTACAGCCAAAGATAGGGAAGCTCTAGACAGTCAGCAAACACAAGACTGGGAGCTGACTGTGGCTCAGATCATGAACTCCTTATTGCCAAATTCAGACTTAAATTGAAGAAAGTGGGGAAAACCACCAGACCATTCAGATATGAGCTAAATAAAATCCCTTACAATTATCCAGTGGAAGTGACAAACAGATTCAAGGGATTAGATCTAGTAGACAGAATTCCTGAATAACTATGGACAGAGGTTCGTGACATTTTATGGGAGGCAGTGATCAAGACCATCTCTAAGAAAAATAAATGCAAAAAGGCAAAATGGTTATCTGAAGAGGCCTTACAAATAGCTGAGTGAGAATCTAAAGACCCATGAGAAAAAGAAAGATATACCCATTTGAATGCTGAGTTCCAAGATAGCAAGGGAAGATAAGAAAGCCTTCCTTAGTGCTCAATGCAAAGAAATAGAGGAAAACAATGAATGGGAAAGACTAGAGATCTCTTCAAGAAAATTAGAGATACCAAGGGAACATTTCATCCAAAGATTGGCACAACAAAGGACAGAAATGGTATCGACCTAACAGAAGCAGAAGATATTAAGAAGAGGTGGTAAGAATACACAGGAGAACTGTACAAAAAAGATATTCACGACCCAGATAACCAACAGATGGTGTGATCATTCACTTAGTGCCAGACATCCTGGAATGCAAAGTGAAGTGGGCCTTAGGAAGCATCTCTACGAACAAAGCTAGTGGAGGTGATGAAATTTGAGTTGAGCTACTTCAAATCCTAAAAGATGATGCTGTGAAAGTGCTGCACTCAATATTCCAGCAAATTTGGAAGACTCACCAGTGGCCACAGGACTGGAAAAGGTCAGTTTTCATTCCAATCCCAAAGAAAGGCAATACCAAAGAAACAAACTACCTCACGATTATACTCATCTCACCCACCAGAAGAATAATGCTCAAAATTCCACAAGCCAGGCTTCAGCAATACATGAACCGTGAACATCCAGATGTTGAAGCTGGACTTTAAAAAGCCAGAAGAACCAACGATCAAATATCCAACATCTGTTGGATCATCAAAAAAGCAAGAAAGTTCCAGAAAAACATCTACTTCTGTTTTATTGACTACACCAAAGCTTTTGACTGTGTGGATCACAACCAACTATGGAAAATTCTTCTAGAGATGGGAATATCAGACCACCTTACCTGCCTCCTGAGAAATGTGCATGCAGATCAAGAAGGAACAGTTAGAACTGGACATGGAACAACAGACTGGTTCCAAATTGGGAAAGGAGTATGTCAAGACTGTATATTGTCACCCTGCTTATTTACCTTATATGCAGAGTACATCATGCAAAGTCCTGGGCTGGATGAAGCACTGGAATCTTTTGGAATCAAGATTTCCAGGAGAATTATCAATAACCTCAGATAAGCAGATGACACCAGTCTTATGGCAGGAGTGAAGAAGAACTAAAGAGCCCCTTGATGAAAGTGAAAGAGGAAAATGAAAAGGCTTAAAACTCAACATTCAGGAAACTAAGATCATGGCATCTGGTTCCATCACTTTATGGCAAATAGATGGGGAAACAATGGAAACAGGGACAGACTTCATTTTTGCTGAGCTCCAAAATCAGTGCAGATGGTGACTGCAGCCATGAAATTAAGAGATGCTTGGTCTTTGGGATAAAAGCTATGACCAACCTAGACAACATAATAAAAAGAGATTACTTTGCCAAAAAAGTTCCCTCTAGTCAAAGCTATGGTTTCCCAGTAGTCATGTATGGATGTGAGAGTTGGACTATAAGGAAAGCTGAGTGCCAAAGAATTGATGCTTTTCAACTGTGATGTTTGGGAAGACACTTGAGAGTCTCTTGGAATGCAAGGAGATCCAATCAGTGAACCTTAAAGGTAGTCAGTCCTGAATATTCGCTGGAAGGACTGATGTTGAAGCTGAAACTCCAATACTTTGGCCACCTGATGAGAAGAACTGACTCATTGGAAAAGACCCTGATGCTGGGAAAGATTGAAGGTGGGAGGAGAAGGTATGGCAGAGGATGAGATGGTTGGATGGCATCACGGACTTGATGGACATTAGTTTGAGTAAGTTCCAGGAGTTGTCAGTGAACAGGGAAGCCTGGCAGGCTGTAGTCCATGGGGTCTCAAGGAACCAGACTTTACAGAGCAACTGAACTGAACCTTAATTTAAGGGATTCCCTGATGTCTCTCCATGTAGAGAAACCGCCTGCAACACAAGATAAATGATTTTGATCTCTGGTTCAGGAAGATACCTGGAAGAGGAAAGTACAGAGGGCTGCTGTTCAAAGAATCAGAGAGTCAGACATGTCTGAGCAACTAAACACACAATCTTACTTCAAAGATAATTTTTTTTTGCTACAAATTGCTGACATCATCTTAGCCTTTAGTGATTTGTAATCTTTTTACTGAGTTTAGGTCTGTCTCAGCCTTGGTGGCTGCTGACTGATCAGGGTGATAGTTGTTGAAGACTGGATGACTACGGGTAGTTTCTTTAAGTAAGACAACAGTGAAGTTTGCCATACACACTGACTCTTTCTTTCATGTACAGTTTCTCTGTAGCATGCCTTGCAGTTTGATAGCATTTACCCACAATAGAACCTCTCTTAAAATTTGAGTCAGCCTTCTCAAAACTTGCCTTTATTGTATCCACCAAATTTATATAATGTTCTAAATCCTTTGTTATCATTTCAAAAATCTTCCCAGAATCTTCCCCAGTAGATTTCATCTCTAGAAACTACTTCCTGGGCTCAAGCACAAGAAGAGGCAGCTTCTCTTCTGGGAAAATTTGCTCATGAGGTTACATTGTTGTAACATCTTCAGACTCCACTTCTAATTCTAGTTCTCTCGCTGTTTCCACATCTGCTGTTACTTCCTTCATTGAAGTCTTAGAACACTTCAAAGTCATCCACGAAGACTGAAGTCAGCTTCTAAACTCTTGTTAATATTTTTGCCTCTTCCCATTCCCAGATGGCTCACTGGGTAAAGAACCCACCTGTCCAATGCAGGAGACACAGGAAACTTGGGTTCAATCCCTGCGTCATGAAGATCCCTTGGAGGAGGGCATGCAACTCATACCCACTCCAGTATTCTTGCCTGGAGAATACCTTGTGGCAGAGTAGGCTAGCAAAATATAGTCCAAGGGGTCCCAAAGAGTAGAACAAAACTGAAATGACTCAGCACATACGCATGAATCACAAGCATTGCAAAGGGCATCTAGGTTGATGAATTCTCTCCAGAAGGCTTTCAATTTATTTTGCCCAGTTCTGTCAGAGGAATTGCAATCTATGGCATGTATAGCCTTATGAAATGTACTTCTTAAATATTGAGAGTTGAAAATTAAAGTTACTTCTTGATTGATGGGCTGCAAAATGGATTTTGTGTTAGCAGGCATGAAATCAACATTAAGTCCATTGTACATCTCAATCAGAGCTCTTGGGTGACCAGATGCACTGCCAAAGAGCACTAATATTGTGAAAGGAATTTTTTCCTGAGCAGTCAGTCTCAACAGCAGGTTTAGAATATTCAACAAACCATGTGGTAAACAGAAGCTCTGTCATCCAGGCTTTGTTGTTCCATTTATGGAGCACAGGAAGAGTAGATTTATCATAATTCTTAAGGGCTCTCAGTTTTTCTTTTTCTTTTTGAATGTTAAAGGAGTGTTGGCTTCAACTTAAAATCCCCACTGCATTAGCCCCTAAGGAAAAGGCCACCCTGTTGTTTGAAGCCAGACATTGACTTCTCCTTTCTAGCTATGAAATTTTTAGCTGGTATCTTCTGAAAATACAAGGCTATTTCATTCACACTGATAATCTCAATGTGGCCACTTTTATTAATTATTTTAGCAAGATCTTCTGGGTAAGTTGTTGCAATTTCCACATCAGCACATGGTCTTTCAGTTCAGCTCAGTTCAGTTCAGTCCCTCAGTCATGTCTGACTCTGCAACCGCATGAACCACAGCACACCAGGCCTCCCTGTCCATCACCAACTCCCAGAGTCCACCCAAACCCATGTCCACCGAGTGGTTGATGCCATCCAACCATCTCATCTTTTGTGACCCCCTTCTCCTACCTTCAGTCTTTCCCAGCATCAGGGTCTTTTCCATTAATCAGCTCTTCGCATCAGGTGGCCACAGTATTGGAGTTTCAGCTTCAACATCAGTTCTTCCAATGACCTCCCACTTCTCTGTGATGAAGATGGCTTCTTTCCTTAAACCCCGTGAGCCCACCTCTGCTAGGTTCAAACTCTTCTTTGGCTGCTTTCTTACCTTTCTCAATCTCAATAGACTGCAAGGAGATAAGAGCTTGTTCCAGATTAGGTTTTGATTTAAGAAAATATGGCGATCGGTTTGACTTTCTATCCGGGCTACTCAGATATTCTCCATATCAGTAGAAATGGAATATTTTGCTTTGTTACCTTTTTGTGTGTTTGTTGGAGTAGCATTTTTCATTTCCTTCAAGAATTTTTCCTTCACATTCACAACTTGGCTATTTGTTGCTGAGGGACCTTGTTTCTTGATGCAAACCAAATGCCCTGACGTAGGTGAATGGATGAATAAACAGTGGTACATCTAGAAAAAGAAATATTTTTCAGGGCTATCTAGCTGTGAAAAGACCTTAAATGTATATTCATCATGGGAAAGAAGCCAATCTGAAGAGTTTACAAACTCGACTACAAACTACAGTATGGTACATTTTTGAAGAAAGTTTCCTGAGTGCTGGGTAGAGGGAATCATGATGAGTGCTGGATAAGCCACAGCTTTATAAATAATGCTGCTGCACAAAATAGTATATTAATACATGTCCCTTCCTGTCTCTGCTACACTGAGCTTTCCAACTCAACTTGACTCTGAGCTTCGAGAAACACAGTGCTTTGATAATCCACATGGAGCAGCTGGATATAAAATATTAGAAAATCCCAGAGAGAAAGTATTAGGAGGGGTGGGCTCTTTCAGCACTCTTTGCAGTTGAAAATGGATCGGCGCCCCTTTGAATCCCTGCTGTGGATGCCCAGTTCCTGCCGCGAAGCTGCTTCCTGCTCTCCCAGGCTCGTTGTCTTGCCAACCGTGGAAGCTGACATTTCTTCTCTTGTTTGCATGAGCATTTAGAAAAGGTTCTTGAAGCAGCACCTGAGGGAAAGGCAGATCTAGTGGGGGGATGGGGGGGAGGAAAAAAAAGGCCACATAAAGAAAGACGATCCCCCTAACCAAAAGCACAAAGTTAACAACAACAAATTTTAAAAGAGGAATGACGCTTTTGGGAGCAATTGTAATAGCTTTGTCACATTGATTTAAGAGAATTATTTTAGGTAAAATGTTTGCAATACAACTGAGAGCTATACCTTAAAGAAAGCTGAAGCTTAGAAAGGCTATTGAATCTCTCTTTATCCAGTTCTTAAAATAAAATAGACTTGCAGGCTAAATAACTTTTGAAATAGGTACTAGATAATTTTTATTACATCTATATAACAGAGCACTGACAAATGATATAAGGCATATGAATGGGCTTATGTGTATGCATGTATAAAATGAACACATAAGATACACATGGAAACATATACATATAAATAATAGTAATGTCATCAGTATTAATTATGGCTTTAATGCGACAGTTGTGTATATGAAATCATCATATATGTTTGCAGACGCGTGTCACTTTTCAATTGAACATTTGGGTTCCATTTGGAGTTAATTTTTATTTATAAAATTTCATTGTACATGTGCTGTCATTTTAGAAGTATTTAAAATACACTATTCTTGTAACCTAGATAACTCATACTAGAGGATTGAACCTGCCAATTCTGGGCCACCATGATACCGTGAGTATTAATCGGACCTTCTGAGGTTACAAAATCCCATGATGCTTCGATGACCCGGAGTTGTGCGCTAGCGGAAGCGCGGACTTTGGGTGGATCCTCACCCTCTGTCCTCCCAGGTGTTATCAGACCTATATCACCACCTGCAAACTGCTCCTCGAAAAGGAAAGACATTCCTCTCAAAGAAATCTTGCTAAAGACACATTTCTTCTCTGCTTAGAAGGAGCGCACGAGCTCCATCCAGATAAGCAGCTCCAGTTTACAATGATTTATGTTTAGTAGCAGGGAGAAAGCAGAGCTATGCCAGCTCATTGTCAGTTTGGCTCTTTGCAACACTGAAGCTTGAGAGGGCAGCCCTGCTAGCTCAGTTCAAGGGAGTGGCACCATTCCATGTGAGGAACTAACAGTTGGAGAAAGACACACAGAGTCAGTTTTAAAACTTGATGAAAAGAAAACACATGAACGGAGAAGAAAATGGAGCTGATACAACAGAAAGAAGCAGAAATAATAACGCCTGTTACATCATCCAGGAAGACAGACTGTGACTTCAGTTGCCCAGAGCCAGCTGTGGTCTCTCATCAGTCTTGCCAAAGAGAGAGCCATCTGCCCCAGTTAGGGACAGGGCACAAGGCCATTATCTTTGAGGAGGAGCACACACTGGGTGTCAGATGAGAGATGGCCAATGGGGAGACAGTCCAAGGGTGTGTTCCCTGCAAGGATGATGCTAAGCTCTGTCTGCTAAACAGTACAGCAAAGAAGCACCACTGCTCTGTGGCAATACACAAGTGATGTCTCATGAGAAGTTATGTCAAATAACTTCAAGACCAAGTGTTACGTACTTAACTATTGTCAGCTTTGTCTTCACATTCCCTAAATGAGTGCATCGCTATTACGTGTGCAGTGTGAGATCAGCATTTAACTGTCATCAATTTCTAATGTTATTTTTACTGCTGTGTTCATGATAGAGACATCCCGACACGTCAACTTTCTGGGATGGGCATGTGGCCTCCTCACTGCATAAAGAGGGCTTTGAAGGGAACTATAGCAAGGTATCATTTTTAAGAAGCAACGTAAACAGGTTGTCGGGAACAAAAACAGGGTACTGAACACGCCTCCTTCACTCAACACCACCAGAGCGCTGGGCCAAGCCACCGCTCCAGCCAGACCCCGGGACACACCCCTATCCTCATTCCACATAGGGAACAAGCTCACCCCCAGCCCCCTCACCAAACAGCAAGCAAGCAAAGGAACTTGCTGTTCCTTCTTGTTACCCCCAGCTGTAGCAGGGAGCCCAGAAAAAACCTTGCCTGAAAGAATAAATAAAAGAACATGTTGTATCTTTGGGTAGTAGCAGCAGACATAATCAGAGCAGGATGAACTGAAGCTTATGAGTTAGGTCGCTAAGAGTTGGACATGACTGAGCGACTTCACTTTCACTTTTCACTTTCATGCACTGGAGAAGGAAATGGCAACCCACTCCAGTGTTCTTGCCTGGAGAATCCCAGGGATGGGGGAGCCTGGTGGGCTGCCTTTATGGGGTCACACAGAGTCGGACACGACTGAAGTGACTTAGCAGCAGCAGCAGCAGCAGCAGCAAGTGCTCTATCTCACTACTTCTTTGCACGATGCTGATGTGTTTGATATGCGGAGAGAAGGGCTCCCAGGGAGGGGGAAGTCGCTCTGATCAATTTTGATATGATACATAAATGCCTTCTCCAACATAAGAAATATGTGGAAATAGGGAAGGTGTGAAACACAGGATCAGGTGAAGAAGGTCAGGGCAGACTTTGGCCAGTGGAGGGAGAGGGGTACATCATCTGGTTTAGGGAGCAGGGTTTATTTCAAAGCACTTGAACAATATTTGAAGGGAGGCGGTCTTAACAACACCAAATGCACACTTGATGATTTTTCAAAGGCTGGCAGTTTAAGCAGATGTAGGAAACATCTGTCATGTTTAAAGTTTACAAATAGCTTTAATTCAAGGATACAATGGGCTGATGCTATGTAACTGAGTCTGGAAGGCTAGCACTGAAGAGGAAGAATGGGCAGCAGAAATGAGAAACATCTTCCTTCTGTGCATTTCTAGAAATGTGTCGAAGACAGTTTAAGATTTTCTATAGTTTCAAAATATTGAGCTAAATGTGCTGTGGTCTCCTTGATTGGATCTTAACACAGACAAAATGTATTCATGGAAAAAAATGGTGAATTCTGAATAAAATCTAGAGTTTAGTTAATGGTATAGGGCTTCCCCGGTGGCTCAGTGATAAAAGAATCCACCTGCAATGCAGCAGACTAGGGTTCAATCCCTGAGTCAGGAAGTTCCCCTGGAGAAGGGATTGACTACCCACTCGAGTACTCTTGCCTGGAAAATCCCAGGGAAAAAGGAGCCTGGTGCGCTCCAGTCCATGGGGCTGCAAAGAGTCAGACATGACTCGACATACACACAAGGTACATACTAATCAGTGCAATAGCATTATGGCAGTGCTAATTTCCTAATTTTGACCAGTGTATAAGAGTTGGACACGACTGAGAGACTGAACTGAACTGAACTGAACTGATCTTGATTTCTTAACATGTTAAACTTAAAGGAAACTGGGCTAGAGGTATTTAAGCCTTAACTCTCTGTGCTATCTTTGCAACATTTTTGTACATCTACAATTATTCCACAATATGTGCATTTTTAACAATTGGAATTTTTAAAGATGTCTCTGCAAAACTGAATAAAAGCATGAAATCATTTTTCCATGCACCAGGAAGCCACATTTCAATCTTTTATTTCTTTACTTATTTTTATTGTTCTACGTTTTAAGCTACTGAGTATTGAATAATGAAACAATGCAAGAAAAGAATCTCAAAATTTGTATGAATTTCTGTTTTTGAGTCGTGTCTATCCTTGGAGCTTTGAATCAATGATAAGGACCCTCAAGTGTGTGTGTTAGTCACTCAGCCATATCCGACTCTTTTCGACTCTACGGACTGTAGCCAGCCAGGCTCCTCAGTCCACGGAATTCTCCAGGCAAGAATACCGGAGTGGGTTGCCTTGCCCTTCTCTGGGGGAATCTTCCTGACCCAGGGATTGAACCCTGGTCTCTGCATTAGCAGGTGAATTCTTTACCATCTGAACCACCAGGGAAGCCCTCTTAACGACTGGGGAAACTCTTCATTAAATTTCTCTGAATCTAATTTTCCTGAAAAAAATATTTTACAGTGAAAAGTTGTAATTTATACATCCAAAGAATATTCAAACTTTTTAGAGACTGTACTTTAGTTAGAGAAATTAAGCCTAAGGGAACCAGCTTATAAGAATGCTGATGAAACTGAACACTTAGCCCCAGAACACAGACAGATTTTTTCTAAAAGGTGAAAAAAGCCTGTCCTTTAAATTCTACCACATTGTCTCAGCATAAGACATTCTCATTGATCCTGGCATTATTTTTTCTTGCAAAATTTCTTCTCTAGCTTGACATCAAGGATGATTTTTAAAGTGTTAAAGATATAGCTTTGGAAGCATGATATGTATTCTATCTCTAATCTTTTAATGATTCTTTGCAAATTTATTCACAATTTTCTATAATAATGCTTGTGTCTTGGTTTACCTTCATCAGTAGATTGTAATATAATTGTTACAACCATAAGCCATTTTGAAGTTTAGTGATTTCACATCAAAATATCTTATTCATTCTCCCAACAGCAAGAGTTTATAAAACCCATACAATACATTAGACACTAGGTGACTTATTAGACAAGAATCAGACAACTCAATGTTCTAACTCATGGGATGATTTCAAAGCTAGTGATCTAGTTTGTTTTACTATTTATGAGAACTATTAAATAGCACTTGCTTTGGTGATGTATTTGATATTGTTTTATTTTGATTTTTGGAAGATTAGGGAGTGAGGGAGTTGTGTATTAATGCATTCTCTTAATTTGCCAAAATCTTTCCTGTTAAAATTGAATATAAATATAAAATGGGTCTTTTGAAGAATGGTGGGATTTCCCCCAGATTCTGTGGTTTGGTTCATGAGAAAGATACAGGAAAAATGTACCCACACATTTGCTTGCCGCTTTTTGGCTGTTGCTTTTCTATATTTTAAAACACGTTCATTTTGGTGAGTTTGCTCTGGAAATACATTAAATTTGAGCTAAATAATTAAATCCTATGTGATAAATTTATGGCAAAAGTAGTATTCACGATGCTTTATTCATGTTCAGGGCTGTATGATGTTTGAAAGAAATAATAATTAAAATACTTCTGCCAATATCCTCCATGTTTCAAAATTTTCCAGGTATTTGGGGGTTCTATGACAAATTAATGTGTGGCCCTGACAGTTGACCAGAATTTTAAAAAATAGATAATATTAATTCTACCTTACAGCTTAAATACATTTTAATATTTTAGAGAAACATAGAAAGAACTTATAAACTATTTTAGAAAAATATAAATTTATTTATTTTAATTGGAGATTAATTACTTTACAATATTGTGTTGGTTTTGCCATACATCAACATGAATCCGCCACAGGTATACACAGTTTCCCCTTCCTGAACTCCCTCCCTCCTCCCTCCCCGTTCCATCCCACTGGGTCATCTCAGTGCACCAGCCCCAAGCACCCAGTATCATGCATCGAACCTGGACTAGTGATTCATTTCATATATGATATTATACATGTTTCAATGCCAGTCTCCTAAATCATCCCACCTTCTCCCTCTCCCACAGAGTCAAAAAGTCTGTTCTGTACATATGCGTCTCTTTTGCTGTCTCGCATACAGGGTTATCGTTACCATCTTTCTAAATTCCATATATATGCACTAGTATACTGTATTGGTGTTTTTCTTTCTGGCTTACTTCACTCTGTATAATCGGTTCCAGTTTCATCCACCTCATTAGAACTGATTCAAATGTATTCTTTTTAATGGCTGAGTAATACTCCATTGTGTATATGTACCACCGCTTTCTTATCCATTCATCTGCTGATGGACATCTAGGTTGCTTCCGTGTCCTGGCTATTATAAACAGTGTTGCAATGAACATTGGGGTACACGTGTCTCTTTCAGTTCTGGTTTCCTTGGTGTGCATGCCCAACAGTGGGATTGCTGGGTCATAAGGCAGTTCTATTTCCAGTTTTTAAAGGAATCTCCACACTGTTCTCCTTAGTGGCTGTACTAGTTTGCATTCCCACCAACAGTGTAAGAGGGTTCCCTTTTCTCCACACCCTCTCCAGCATTTATTGCTTGTAGACTTTTGGATCGTA
>SJYF01000464.1:6635437-6657655 GCA_006410515.1 Procapra przewalskii | reverse complement strand
ATCTTTGCATGAAATGTTCCCTTGGTATCTCTAATTTTCTTGAAGTGATCTCTAGTCTTTCCCATTCTGTTCTTTTCCTCTATTTCTTTGCATTGATTGTTGAGGAAGGCTTTTTTATATCTCTTCGCCATTCTTTGGAACTCCGCATTCAGATGCTTATATCTTTCCTTTACTCATTTGCTTATGGCTTCTTTTCTTTCACAGCTATTTGTAAGTCCTCTTGAGACAGCCATTTTGCTTTTTTGCATTTCTTTTCCATGGGGATGGTCTTGATCCCCGTCTCCTATATAATGTCACAGCCTCATTCCATAGTTCATCTGGCACTCTATCTATCAGATCTAGCCCCTTAAATCTATTTCTCACTTCCACTGTATAATCATAAGGGATTTGACTTGGGTCATACCTGAGTCATCTAGTGGGTTTCCCCACTTTCTTCAATTTAAGTCTGAATTTGGTAATAAGGAGTTCATGATCTGAGCCAGAGTCAGCTCCCGGTCTTGCTTTTGCTGACTGCATAGAGCTTCTCCATCTTTGGCTGCAAAGAATAAAATCAATCTGATTC
The DNA here is from genome assembly GCA_006410515.1 of Procapra przewalskii. Classification (NCBI taxonomy): domain Eukaryota; kingdom Metazoa; phylum Chordata; class Mammalia; order Artiodactyla; family Bovidae; genus Procapra; species Procapra przewalskii. Next base: position 6,657,093 of record SJYF01000464.1, on the reverse strand, counting down.
TAGTGTTGACCATCTGGCGATGTCCATGTGTAGAGTCTTCTCTTCTGTTGTTGGAAAAGAGTGCTTGTTATGACAAGTGGATTCTCTTGGCAAAACTCTATTACCCTTTGCTCTGCTTCATTCTGTACCCCAAGGCCAAATTTTCCTGTTACTCCAGGTGTTTCTTAACTTTCTACTTTTGCATTCCAGTCCTGTATAATGAAAAGGACATCTTTTTTGGGTGTTAGTTCTAAAAGGTCTTCTAGGTCTTCATAGAACTGCTCAACTTCAGCTTCTTCAGCGTTACTGGTTGGGGCTAGACTTGGATTACCATGATATTGAATTGTTTGCCTTGGAAATGAACAGAGATCATTTTGTCATTTTTGAGATTGCATCCAAGTACTGCATTTCGGATTCTTTTGTTGGCCATGATGGCTACTCCATTTCTTCTAAGGGATTCCAGCCCATAGTAGTAGATAAAATGGTCATCTGAGTTAAATTCACCCACTCCAGTCCATGTTAGTTCACTGATTCCTAGAATGTTGACATTCATGCTTGCCATCTCCTGCTTGACCACTTCCGATTTGCCCTGATTCATGGACCTGACATTCCAGGTTCCTATGCAATATTACTCTTTACAGCTTTGAACCTTGCTTCTATCACTAGTCTTAGCCACAACTGGGTATTATATTTGCTTTGGCTCCATCCCTTCATTCTTTCTGGAGTTATTTCTTCACTGATCTCCAGTAGCATATTGGGGAGATCCCAGGGAGTTCCCCTTTCAGAATCCTATCATTTTGCCTTTTCATACTGCTCATGGGGTTCTCAAGGCAAGAATACTGAAGTGGTTTGCCATTCCCTTCTCCAGTGGACCACATGGTGTCAGACCTCTCCACCGTGAGCCTCCCATCTTCGGTGGCCCCACAGGGCATGGCTTAGCTTCGTTGAGTTAGACAAGGCTGTGAACTGCGTCAAGTACTTACTGTTTGACAATAGTAAGCACTAATGTATATGGATCATGCCTGACATTTGGCCAACTTCCATCGTGTCCTTCATTCTTTGTTTGATTTAGTGATCCATACAGAGAGGAAAACACCAACTGAAGTGACTTTCACTCTCAGATCAGAATGAGTTGTATCTGAAATTTGGTTGTGTCTCGAGCAAATGAGATTCCCCCTAGATAACCTACACTTTTCTGATTTTATCAAAAAAGAAACACAGCCAAACAGGCTATAGTTGTGGGGTGGAGATTAAACTCAGCCTGAACCCATGAGGGGCTGTGGTTTATTGCCCAGTGGTCTCTGCAGTCATGTTATGGAAGCAAGGCAGAGCATCTCGGAGCAGAGCTACCTACCAGCTCACCTTGTCTAACAGTCCGCAAGCATTTAGTCTGAAAGGAGGCCAGGTGGCCCCTGAGGAATTAGAGAAGGAAACCCTGTAAAAGTTGAACTGGAAAAACCTGGAGAATAAATACAAAAGCATGTGTTCGCAAGGGCGAGTACTGAGGGAATGCTACCTCAGCAGAATGTGGTAACTAGGCCAGGAGAGAACAGTCTTCTGAGTTTCAACTATTCTTGAAAAAAATCTTCCCTATCTCTTTCTTAACCTTCAAGTCTGCTGTATATTTAAACGTGTAAGAAAAAAAAAAGTAAGTATACATTTAGGAAATGGACACAAATTCAACAAATTTTACATTACATATTTATAGAGCCTTTGTCTGCAATTTCTTCAACTGGTAACTATAAAGTCTTCATGCTGATATGACAGGTAATGGATGCTTTTATTTGCAGTTTGATAATTCATCTTAGTTCCCATGTCATTTCGACTCTGCAAGAATATCACTGCATTCACCAAGGGTTTTGAAATGTTTTAACTTTTGATGTTATAATGTGCAAGGATCTCTGATGAAATGTTTCATTTAAACGTGCTCAGATTCATGGACATGAAATTTTGAATCAGTTGATAGAAAACAGCTCACAAGCTTGACCTATACTGAAGGCCTTGTGCTGATCAATCAAGAAGAGGCTGCACCTCCTCCTGCCAGTGACCTCATCAACAGTGGGTGTATTTTTAAAATGAAAAAAATAAAAGGTGCACCCTGATTATAATTATTTTCAGTCTGATTTGCTCCTTAGCTTCCACGGTGAGGCTCTGGAGAAAGACCGTCTGGGTTCAGAGACTAATGATAACAAATCACTTTTACTGAATCATTGTTACTACCAGGCACTATATAGAACACTGTATAAATAAATCTTATAACTAAATTATCTCAACAATACTAGGAGGGTGGTGTTATTACTATCATTGTTTTATAAACAAACAGGTTGGATCGTAGGAAAGCTACCTAACCTGTTCAAAACAATCTGTCTAGTACATGGCAGAAGCAGGATTCAACCCCAGGCACACTGCCTTTGGAATCAATGGTCTGAATAATCAGAACACTGGCACATAGTAAGCCATTGATAAATGTTAGTTTCTTTCTACTTGTACAGCTTTTTAAAAATGCTTTTTAAAGCAAGAATCTTTTCCATCCAAGACTTTCTTTAATGAAATAAAATATTACAAACGTAATTGAATTCTGTTTGTTACATACCTGCGCGTGTCTCTCACTGTCAGAACAAAGAAGCAATATGAGGCTAAATATAGCACATTTCTTTCCAGGCCAGTTTATTATTATTTGAATATCATTGTCCATGACCGTCTATGTGGTAACGTAGTGTTCGTCACTCAGTCGTCTCTGACCCTTTGTGACCCCATGGACTGTAAGCTGCCAGATTCCTCTCCCCATGGGATTTCCTAGGCAAGAATACAGGAGTGGGTTGCCTTCTCTAGGGGATCATCCTGACCCAAGGACTGAACCTGGGTCTCCTGCATTGCAGGCAGATTGTGTACTGTCTGAGCCAACAAGAAAGCCATCTAGAGTACATTAGAAAATATACAATCCTTCAAATTGCTTTTTTCACCTGTCACTACATTCTCAAGATTGGTATACCCAAGTTGTTCTATATTTAATTGTATAATTATTTTCAAATGTATTTGTTTGACAATAAAAGATTAGATTGTTTCTATAGTTTACTGCAGCAAGTGCTTTTTATAATGAGCTTACTTGTCACATTAAGAATACACACAAGACAAATAAGTTCTATACATCTGCTGTACAAGATACTGTCTATTTTTTAAAAATGTTGCACATTTAAAATTCATTAAGAGTGTAGATTTCATGTGAAGTGTATTTCCCATACAACACACACACACACACACACACACACACACACACACATACACACACGTGGGGAGGGAGGAGAAAGTGTTTACAGCATCTGGATGTGTTTATTAGTTTGATAGTGGTGATGATTGGACGGGTGTATGTCTGTATCCAAACTCGTCCAACTTTATACATTAAATGTGTGTATATCTTTTATATGCCAATTATACTTCAACAAAGTTATTAAAACAATAAGTGCAAGTTTTAGCACAAAGCGTACACTGTTGTTGTTTAGTCATTAAGTTATGTGCGACTCTTTGTGACCTCATGGACTGCAGTACACCAGGCTTCCCTGTCCTTCACTATCTCCCAGAGTTTGCTTAAACACATGTCCATTGAGTCGGTGATGCCATCCAATTATCTCATCCTCTGTTGTCCCCTTCTTCTTTTGCCTTCGATCTTTTGCAGCATCAGAGTCTTTTCCAGTGAGTCAGCTCTTTGCATCAGGTGGCCAAATTATTGGAGTTTCAGCTTCAGCATCAGTTCTACCAGTGCATATTCAGGACTTATTTCCTTTAGGACTGACTGGTTTGATCTCCTTGCAGTTCAGGAGACTGTCCAAGGCTGATGTCACTTGACCACACCTGAAGAGACACACCTGACTCCTGCCTTTACTTTGGGGCCAAGATGAATTCCATATTTCAGGCATTCTGATTATTCATTGACTTCCCAATGGTCCAAATGACTCAATACAAAAGTATGTTGGCATTTATTCTTTGTGAGAGCAATCTTGGCCATTAATGAGGAGAAGATGTAATAGAAGCCTTAAATAAACCCCTCCCACCCTCCTTCTAATGAATTGTTCTCAGATAAGATGTTTCTTTTTGGCTGGCTGAAGATATTCTTTGCAACCAGAGTCAGATGTGTCTCCTTATGAAGCTGCTTGATAAACGATAATCTTACATTTGTCTCCCTTTCTTTGGAACATTTTTTCCTCCCCTCCCTTGCCTAGTCTTAACTCCTATGAAAGCACTAGCCTCTTGAGCTTGCTTCAGTTTCCATTTTCTAGCAGGTTATGGCATCTTTCGAAAGAGACCAGAGAAATAGAACATTAGCTTGAGAGAGCTGTGGGTCAAGATATTTTGTGTTGCTTTTTATCTGTGTGCTCTAATGGTGAAGGATATTACAGTATCTTTGCACGCTCATGTAACAATCCTCTGCTGCTACTGCTGCTGCTGCTGCTGCTAAGTCGCTTCAGTCGTGTCCGACTCTGTGCGACCCCAGAAACGTCAGCCCACCAGGCTCCCCCGTCCATGGGATTCTCCAGGCAAGAATACTCTAGTGGGTTGCCATTTCCTTCTCCAATGCATGAAAGTGAAAAGTGAAAGTGAAGTTGCTCAGTTGTGTCCAACTCCTAGCGACCCCATGGACTGCAGCCTACTAGACTCCTCCACCATGGGGTTTTCCAGGCAAGAGTACTGGAGTGGGGTGCCATTGCCTTCTCTAGGTACATTCTAAAGCTCATCTGCAGAAGCAACTTTTTTGACTGGGTGCAGAAGACTGGAAACTACTGCAAAAACAGAGACCTTAGCCAGAGACAGAGGTGGAGGCACCCTCTCAAAGTCAGAATATGTGAGTGTGCAACTGGGATGGGGTTGCGTTGGGGAAGGGTGAGGAAGGCTTTTTCTGATTTATCCATAATCACATTTGAGAGTTTTGATCTTTTCAAATGCAATTCTTTTACCTCCAATTCTTATTACTGACATTTAGTCTGAAAGTAGTGCTTTTTACAAAAGAAATTTCACAGGCAGAGATTCTAAACATCTTCCAGATACAGGACACAAACATTACACATTGGAAAACCCTATTAGGTAAGAATCAGCTTTACTTAATGTAACAAAAAATGTTACTTTTTGTGGATTATGCAGATATTTCTGTTATCAACAGAAACCTGCCAATCTTTCCTTAGTAAAAGTGAGGAATCAAGCACTGACATTATTGCAAAAGAATATGTTCTGTTATACAGTGATTGTAACTTAGAATTGAAAACAGGGATTTTGTTGTTGTTGTTGTTGTTCATTTTAAATGTCTCTCTTTTTCTTCTGACCACCCTTCCTCCTGGGAAACAGGACTATTTTTAATATTTCCTAAGCTAATAAGACACCGTTGGAGTTTCGTGATTATTCAGGGTTAATAATCAGATTTTTTTTCTGAGGCAGAATTATTCCTATTATAATGTGGATGAGTGGTTACTTTCATATGAATTGCTTATTAAAATGACTATCCTGAAAATAATTTTTCTGGCATATGTATTTTTCAAGGGAACATTATCAGTGCCAAAGAAGAGGTGGAGGGAAGGATACAGAAATCCAGAAGTACCAGTGATTATATTCCGATGCTGCTGGGTGTGCGGGAGTCTTCATTTCTCTATGCCAACAGTGCTGACACAACCTCGCTTAATGAATGGCCACAGATACAAAGACACTCTATTCTTGCAGCCTCAGCCCTCTGCTGACATACCTTATCACTGCAATTTGTCTCACCTTTCCTTGTGTGTACTATCTTTCCTGAAGTTTTATCTAGTCAACTGCCATAAGCTGCTGTTCTCAAACACATTTTTCAAATCTAATGAGAAAGGTGATTTTTGGAAAAGAAAGTTAATGGCTTCTGGTGCTATCAGCTTTTCTCCCTCAAATCTGCCCAGCTGTAGCATCAGTTGTCTTGAGAAAGATGTAGCCGATCTTATATTGGCTTGGGAAACTTCTGAGAGCTGGTTCAAAGTGCAAAGCAGCCCCGAAGAAAAAGGAAAAACAGGATAATTATTGTTCGAAACTCCAGAGAAGAGGAAGAACTAAACTCACCCTGGAGAATATACACATAACCTACCCTTAGCTACTAAATGGGAGAAAGGGGAGGGTAGTGATCTTTAATGTCCATTTGATGGAAGGAAGAAAATAAAATATGGGGGAGGGATAAATGAGTAAGAGGAAATTATAAATCCTCTTTCTTTGAAAGCAAAGCATAGGTGGCCAGACAAATGGACAGACGCATATGTTCTCACTGATTCACATCTGTCTTCTTACTGGAGGACAGAGTCAGAGGATTTAACACAGAGAGCACGGTCTAGGTGAAGAACGCTATTCCCTCTTCAGATCGTCTCTGGCAAGATGGCTTTGAGGTTAAGAGCCATTTTTAAGCAGACACAGAAAATTATAACCAAATCTCTTCTCTAATTAACAAGACAATTAGTATTAATGTGCTGTGTCAGTGAAGGATATTCTAGCATTTGGGCTCGTGCAATGGTCCAGTAGGTACAGAAGAAAGTTCACGTGCAGAAGCAAAAAAACAGACACATAACATTTAAACCGTCTCCTCTGATTTTCAGAGGCAACTCTCTTTATCTAGTACTTTCAGCCCTGACGCCTCTGTGATTCTTGTCCATTTTCTCAGGTGAAGATTGGAAGGAAACATGGGCACTTATTCAGGATGTTTGCTTCTTTCTTTCTTTCTTTTTTCTGGTCCAGCCAAACTACTTTGGCAACATTCAATTCCTAGACTTGATAATATACACTCCGAGGCCTCACCACTCTTTGGAACCCGGATGGTCTATTTCTTAATGCTGCTGAAGCCAATTTGGTAATGGTGTCAGCCCCAAGAAGCATAAGATTAGCCCCAGCAGGGCGTAAGATTAGTGCTTGGAGACCCAGCCCCCTCACCTGTCTTGCAGAGACTCAGCCACGCCCCTTCTCCTGGTATGCTCCAGGATGGACAGGTAGAGCTCCAAGTCCAAGCTTACTGCTCTCTTCTCACTGAGAATTCCTCAGTGACATACAACATCAGAGCCTTTGTCTCTGATGCCTTATATCCATGTCTTTATTCTCTGTATATGTCACTTATCTTTAATAATCTGCCTAAACTCGAGGAAAAATTAATGCCTTTATTTGGCCTTCAAAGTGTTCCTGAGGGTTGTGTGAACAGTGAATGAATTCTCTTGCAAAGAGGATATGGAGCGTGGTTTATCTTCTGGAAGCATATTATTTTCCAGAGAATTCTGGAACCTTGTTATTCAGAAGTAGAGTGTCTGTCTCCCAGGTTGGTCTTGTTATGATTAATCCTGGAACATAAGCATGACATTGGTTGTGATGAGAAGTATCGGGCCTGATTTTTGTTTTCTTTTTAGATTCATTAGATGCTTAAATTCTTCAGTGTATCCAGGCATGAATCCAGTAGTGCAGTTTCAGGAGGGTTTTCAATGCTTGCCAAACGGTCATGAAACAACCCGGCCAGTCACTATAGAGATGGGTAGCTTCTGAAGACTCCATGGGTGAGAGACATCCTTCTCAAAGGCTGGAAAAGAATCTCAGGTAATTGACTTTGCATCTTTTTGCCATCACCAGGCAGCCAAGTTTTCTCACACAGGATATAAGTTATCAAGCTATTTAGTTCAGAAGAATATCTAAAAATTACAAACATCCATTAAGTAATTTCCACAGATAGTTAGAAATGTTTAGAATAAAGATAGACATGAAATATATACTCTAAGATACTGAAAATTGCTATAGTTTCAGCCACATAATATAATAAAATATAATATTCAACACAGAGCAGGCATCCCTGGTGGCTTAGCAGTTAAGGAATCTACCTGCCAATGCAAGAGACTCAAGTTTGATCCCTGGGTGGGGAAGATTCCCCTTAAGAAGTAAATAGCAATCTGCTCCAATATTCTTGCCTGGGAAATCCCACGGACAGCGGAGCCTCGGGCGCTACAGTCCATGGGGTGTCAAAGAGTCAAATGGACTTAGTGATACAACAGCAACAACAAAAATACTGCAGAGGATGTTATCTCAAAGCAGTTTCCTTGTTTTTCTTTTGTTTGCCTCTGAAGATAAAGCGTTCACGAACAATAAAAGATCTGTCTTTCTCTTAAGGTGATACCTATTATCTTTCACCTTCTTTCCCAAGCTGCCACCCATGTCCTATCAATTTAAGCTTCATGATGCTCTAAATTTGGTGAATTTGCTATTTTTCCATCCATATTCATGGAGATGATGCATTTTTTAAGTGACTCCATTGTTCCACACATGAATGTAAGTGTAAGTCATTCAGTCATGTATGACTCTGTGCGACCACGTGAACTGCAGCCCGCCAGGCTCCTCTGTCCATGGAATTTCCCAGGCAAGAATACTGGAGTGGGTTGCCATTTCCTTCTCCAGGGGATCTTCCTGACCCAGGGATTGAACTTGGGCCTCCTGCATTGCAGGCAGTCAAGGAAGATGTTAGAAGGTCAGAGAGTAATTAAATTGCTGGAAATTTCTGGCTTCTTCTTGGGAAACTGCATCCTGCCTTCCTAATGCTGGTTGCATAATCCAGCTGAGTACCAACCAGACAAGTGTCTCAAGCGTACTACATCTCAAACAAAGATCACCAGTTTCTAAGAAAAAAAAAATTCATTTATCTATCTATCTATCTATCTATCTATCTATATATATATATATATATAGAGAGAGAGAGAGGGAGAGAGATAGAGAGAGAGGGAGGGAGAGGGAGGGAGAGGGAGCGGGAGAAAGGTGTTGAATTGCTGACTTAGCACTTAATTGTTCTGTAACCAAGGAAGCACTGTGGTCTCACATTAGCATTTTGGACCTATGGAATTTTGTTAGTAATAGGAAAATAGAGAAGTATTAGAGAGTTAGCCAGGAGTGTTAAGAGACTGCATGTGTGTGCACACGGGTCCCCTGCATTCTAGGTGGTTCTTTACCATCTGAGCCACCAAGGACGCCCATATATATCTATGGCCTTCCAGGTTACACTATGTAAAAGACCTGCCTGCCAGTGCAGGAGACTTAAGAGATGCGGGTTCTGTCTCTGGGTCAGGAAGATCCCCTGGCCACCCACTGCAGTATTCTTGCCTGGAGAACCCCATGGACAGAGGAGTCTAGTGGGCTACAGTCCATGGAACCTCAGAGAGTTGGACAGAACTGAAGTGACTTACCAGGCGGGCACAGCAACCTGAACTTTTCTATCATCTCACTCAAGGCACTTAGTCGGTACAAAAGCGTGTGGCTATGTGTGTAGTTTACTGTGCCCACTAATCTAGCAGACCGAGAGGAAAAGCATCATCATCTTTCTTTCACTTTTCATCGTGGCGCCTGGCTATGGCACTCAACAGACATGGGGAAATGAATGAAAGTGTGGTCTCCCTCTTCATTGCTATTTGGTGAATCAGCAAGTAATTTCCCAGTCTCAGGCCAAATGATTCCTGAATGATGCATTTCTTGATTGTCGTAGTCAATCTGATGCTCCCTCCTCTATTTTTTGATGGCTTGTGCCCAGCCCCCTGGGAAAGGACTTACGGTAGAGATAGGGCACTCTGCTCAGTGTTACACAGCACCCTGGATGGCAGGGGAGTTTTGAGGAGAGGGGATACATGTATATGTGTGACCGAGTCCCTTCACTGTTCACCTGAAACAGTCACAACATTGTTAATCGGCTCTACTCCAATATAAAATTAAAAGCTTTTTAAAGCAGTTAAATAAAGACAGGAGAATCACATTCTTGCAAACCAGATTTTAACCCCCTCACTTTGTAGGAATAAATGTCTATTTCTTTGCTGATATTTGATCATTTTTCTGGCCTTTAATCCCACTGCCTGTGTCAAGAAGGAATAAGGACACAGTCTCACTGGGCCATTTGTTATAGTTGTTGTTCAGTAGCTCAGTTGTGTCTGACTCTTTGCAACCCCGTTGACTGCAGCATGCCAGGTTTCCCTGTCTGGGCTGTTAGAGCCCATCAGACTGTCTACTGATGACCATGTCCTTGGTGGTACCCTTTTCTTCCCATTACATCCCATACCTCCATGTATCTATTGGAGAAGAATTATCTGGGACTGGGATTCCTGTAAATTTGGTTGATGCGGAACCAGAAAACATCTATTCAGAATCCTTATTATCATTTTATTCTTACAACTAAGATGAAATGGCCTAGAACACAAAAGTTGTAAAGGAATTTCTCTGTTGCAATGAATCTAGTTGTAACATAGATTTGCAGGGTATTCTTTAGAATTACTGCAAAATGTGACTTCTGCTTTTATTTAACATCTGAAGGAAAATCTCTAAACCCTGCATTTCAGACATTGTGGAAACCCTGGCTTCATCACTGCAAAAGAAGCCTCCAAAATTTTTGAGAAATAGACCAAGGGCATAACAACAGTAATACTCAGACCTAGGTTTATTTATTTACTTATTTTTCATAGTCTTTTTTAAAAGAGCTTTTCCTTATTTATTTATTGGCCATGTCACTTGGCATGTGGAATCTTAGTTCTCCAACCAGGGATCGAACCATGCTCCGTGCAGTGGAAACACTGAGTCTTAATCACTGGAGCTCCAGGGAGGTCTCTAGACCTAGGTTTACACATCTGGATTTTCCTGATTGAAGTTATCACTGCATTGATCCCAACATCTCAGAGTAATACAGTTACAATAAGAAAATATATTCATCTGATCAATAAAAAATAGATTATAAGAAATGCCTATTTTTTTTCCAAATTCTGTTTGCATGGCAGAGAGAGAGGGAAAGAGGACGTGAGACTCATATGGCCATGAATGTTTTTCTGTGGAGCAGAGCATCGAAATCAAAGCCAGCGTGGGAGCTCTCATGTAACACAGAGCCAGCATTCTGTGTTTTTTACACCGATGATTGTTTTGTTGCTAGAAGCCTAAGTATTAAAATGCTGTGCCTCTTTCTATGAGGCTCTGGAAAAGAATGCAAATGCTAATTCTATTATGAAAATAACCACTTCATTTTATTGGAACTTGCTATGTGCTGCTCCCTGTGCTGAATCCTGGACCCTTCCCATTCATGGTTTTGTAATAACTTGGCAAAATACAGAGGCGGTATGTTCAAGTTTAATCTCCAAATCACAGGTAAGAAAACTGAGATGATTTATACTGATTGTGCAAGGATTTTCAGGAACTAAGAGAAAGGGCCAGGGAACTCCTCTGAAGGGTCAGTGGTTACATTTCACCTTTCGATGCAGAGACTGTGTGTTTCATCCTTGCTCAGGGAGCTGAGATCACACATGGCTAGCCAAAAATCCAAAACACAAAATAAAAGCAATGTTGTAACAGACTCAATAAAGATTTGAAGATGGTCCACATTAAAAAAAATTCTTAGAAAAAAAAAATGAAGACTGGTTAATACTCAACTCAGGTCTTCTGACTCCATGAAACATTCTCAAAATTCCCCTAAGTAACAAAGATAATGTAGCACAGAAAAGAATTTAGTTAAGTCTATGGACTGAATTGAACTTGGTGGAAATGGCATATATGTAAATGTGAATTTGCTTACAAGTCATAGTTTGGACAATTTGACAAGTAGAAAGACATTTATAGGTCTAAGATTCTTAAAACTAGGTGCTCACAATTCATATCACAATGAATTTTTAGGCAAGTATTATCTGTTTACCAATAAAATGAAAAGAACAAATGCATTTTAATTGCCAAAAATGGATTGTTAATATTCAGATTTTTAATAGACTGTGGACCTATGGTAATCAACAAAACCAATAAAATGAAAAGAACAAGAGCTGCATTTTAATTACAAGAAAGTGATTGCTAATATTCAGATTTTAATGGACCTGTGAACCTATACTAAAATAATTAGCAGGACTTGTACTATTCTGTCTGTATACGGTGAGGAAAAAGTGGATTTTTCTATGTTCCAAGAGAATCAAATTGCAATATGTTACAACTGATCTAAAAGTTACAGGTGCTACAAAACAGAAGAACGTCCGTCCCAGGGGAAAGCTGTCAACACATATGTGAGTAGACTTGTGTATGTTTCATAGAGTCTTAATTCTGATTTATATTATTGAAGCAGCAGGAAGAAGATATTGTTCTTCTTTCCTTAACAGGAAAATCAAACAATCCCTAAATATCTGATATCACTATGTTTCAATATAGTGAACTCACATTAAAATATACTGTACCTTCTGTCATGTTTGGAGAGACTGAATTTCACAGGCCCATGATAGTTTTAAGAAGAACTGGCTAGATGATTAGACACACACTTTTGAAAAAGAATTTTACACTTAATTTTATATTAGCAAAATCTGTATAAATTATTACCCATTTTGGATATATTTATAAAACATTACATTACAATAAAATCCCAATCTTATATCTAAAGAGCTTTTTAAAACTTTAATATTTAGTGTCGTTTCTGAGAAGACCATAGATACAAGCAATGTGAAAACATATTTTCGAAAGGCCCATTTCCCTCCTCGATCCTTTTATTTTCCACTCCCTTTGGCAAAGCTGTGCTATCTCTTTCAAATGCCCAACTCACTCATCTCTCTAAAACACAGTAGAATTGCTTTCATGTTTATCTCCAGTTCCACTTTCTACGTGTTTTAACCTCCAGAAGTAATTCTCTACCTTTTCCAACATGGTCAATTTGTGTTTGCCTTTCTTAAATTTCCCCCCCTTCCAACCTCCCCACCACCACCCACACCCCATTATGGCCAATCTGCACGTAAGACCCTGCACAAAACTGGCAAAAATAGAATTATCTTTAATGGGGAATGAAAGGGGAGAGGCTATGAAACTCATATGTTAATGCTTTTGCTGTCACACTAGATTTCATTTTTCAAACCTTTGTAACACTGCCCTCGTAAATTGCTAAGTTGGTATCTGTCTGCCTTCTGTGCCAAGACACGGAGCCCTGAGAAGTCGGGCCCTTACATCATGCCAGAACACCGCAGGGCTCTCCCTAGCGGGGTTGAGAAAGATGCCTTCCTTTCAAAGATAAACTGAGTTCAGACGTTTTCTGAACCCCTTATTTGGTTGTGATCCAGGTACATCTGTAGAGAATAGAGAAGGTCCCTCAGAATCTCAGAAAACTGAAGATGAACTTTTGTCTCTGTAAATACCCAGACGTGTGCATCAGGTGTTAAAAAGAAGTTCCTCTGAATTGCTGCTCTGTCATTTAAGTGCATAGAAACGTATATAGAAATGAAAGAAAAAAAAATCACACAACTCATATCCCCCCGTGAATTGCTAATACTCCACCTTTGCCTGCTGCTTTTCTGCATGTGATAGGGCTTAAGATCCAGGTAAATGTTATGTGGAAATTAAAATAAGACACAAATAAACCTATCCACAAAACAGAAACATATTCCAAGACATAGAGAACAGACAATGGCACCCCACTCCAGTACTCTTGCCCGGAAAATCCCATGGATGGAGGAGCCTGGTGGGCTGCAGTCCATGGGGTCGCAAAGAGTCGGACATGACTGAATGACTTCACTTTCACTTTTCACTTTCATGCATTGGAGAAGGAAATGGCAGCCCACTCCAGTGTTCTTGCCTGGAGAATCCCAGGGACAGCAGAGCCTCTTAAGCTGCCATCTATGCGGTCGCACAGAGTTGGACATGACTGATGTGACGTAGCAGCAGTAGCAGCAGCAGCAACAGAGAACAGATAGATGGTTGGCAAGCAAGCAGGTAGTGGGAGAGAGGTAGCCTGGGAGTCTGGGATCAGCAGATGCAAACTGGTATATGTAGACTGTATAAACAATGTCCCTGTCCTACTGAATAGCTCAAGGGACTATATTCAATATCTTGTGATAAAGTATAATGGAAAAGAATTTTTAAAAGGATATGTGTCTACGTAAAACTGAGTCACTTTGCTGTACAGCAGTTATTAACAGACTGTAATTCAACTATACTTAAATAAAAAAATAAATTTAAAAAAGAAATATCAAAGGAAAAAGTATAAAACTAAGCATTCCTATATTCAGTAAAAAAAGAAAATCGCAGTAGAATGTGAGTGATTAGTATAATATTATGGGACTCAATAACGTTTTGCTTGAATTTTCTGAGTCTCAACAGTCCATGACATCTGTTCAACAATTTATATTAAATTACTCTTCAGATGCAACAGCATTAATTTAGCAATTTGTATTTTATAACGAAACATGCAGGCTAGACTTTGCTCATTCAAAAGTTTTCTTTATTTTGCTTCCACTAACTTTGATATTAATATAAATATGGAAAAATGTGGTGCAAATTTCTCTTAAATTAAAACAGACTGGACCTAAATCTGTGGGCTCTACACTTTATTGCTGTGTGTGTGTGTGTGTGTGTGTGTGTGCACATGCGCAACTGTCTCAGAGAGGTTGTAAGCACAGGCATATGGATCTCCTTACAAGGTCTCACACTAAATTTGTTCATTGCTTGATCTCCCATCTCACTAATGGCTTTTTTTTTTTTTTTTGGTCATGGCCTACAGTTGACTGTTTTTATTGCTTTTAATTAGTTTGAAATAAAATGTGTCTATTAATCAATGTGTGAAGCCAATCATGAGTAAGGGCTTTATAAACTCTTTCAAGACGGATAGTTGTTACATAAATTGTCTCACCTTTGTCATCATAGCAGAAAGACAGTTGTTTAAGTTAATTATATCACAGGGAACACCTGTAATCTGGAAATTTGAAAGGCAGCTCTTATTTTGACAGGAGAGCTTTTTTTTTTTTTTTAAGGAGCAAAAGGTATATTTTAAAATGTATCCTTTCAGAGCACAGTTGAAGAAAGAATGAGGAATGAGTTTTTGTGTGTGCTTCTGGAATCAGGGTATAGTCAGCTAATCACTGAAATTGATTAGCTGTACATTTTGACTGGCTTTTTCTCCTCCTTTTCCTAATAAATTTTAAATGGCTTGATTTTTTTTCACATTTCCCAATTCAGATTTATAGAATATGAACTTTTGATGATAAAACACTCAGCAACCTATTCCCTTCAGTTTGTAAGTTGGAGATAAATGAAGCAGTTTCCCTGATCCTTCTATTATGGGCTGGAAAGTCTTTTCAAATTCAATTTAAATTTAATTCAGAGATGAGACGTTGCGATTCACTGTGATGAGAGTGTCCAGTCTCACCAATACATCTAGTTGTGTGGACTGAAATAAAAATATTGAATGACAATTCAGTGAAATTTACCTGAGGCCCTTAAGGAGTTCTCCTGAAGAAGGAAATGGACACCCCACTCCTGTATTCTTGGCAGGATAATCCCATGGACAGAGGAGCCTGGCTGGCTACCGTTTATGGGGTTGCAAAAGAGTCAGACAAGACTGAGTGACAGGGCACTTGAGGAGTTCTATAGCTCAACTCATTTTCAGCTGCGTAACTGGGGCAGGATTTGAGTCGGTGGTGGATTGGTTTTCCAAATTGTATACTTCTAGTAATTACATAAACAAACACATCTCAGAGAGAGAAGTGCCTATCAATCTTTAGTGAAAATCACTATTATTTAGAAATGCAGAAGGGAGGAACTGTCAAGGAGCATGGTGGTTTTGTCAACGACAAATTGGCACTTCCCAACTACCTCTACAAGGATTAAATTATGTCCTGCTGCAGCTGCTGACTTTCAATACCCCTGAAAGTAGTTCAATGTGAAGATCAGGAACAAGGCACTCTGTCCCCTGGGAAAACACTGGCAGAACAGGCCTTCAGATAAATATTTTCAGGAGCCAATTTTATGAGTCCAATTCTTGAGTCTTCTCATATCTAGAAAAGCACTGAAATCCTTTATGGTGAGACTTCTTAGGACTAGCAGCAACCTACAGGAAACAGAAAACTTCTGCAAAAAAAAAAAAAAAAAAATGTGCTTGATGGCATGCACTTTCCCTTCACCAAAATCAGTCACCCCTATACTGACCTTCTCCTTTGCCTCTCTGGAGAAGTTTCTCAGAGCTATTTGAGATGCTGTGTCCTGGGCTGTAGTCTTCATTTTGCCCCAAATAAACCTTAGCTTACCACTCTCATGTTGTAGCTTATTTTTTTAGTTGGCTGTTTATTGGTCAAAAGAATAGATGAGTTCAAAATTTTGTCATCGACGTTCAAATTACCACCATTTTTAAAACCGTGTTTCTGTGTCTTTCACGCTTTTACGAAAATATGTTTGGACTGTGGGACAGGCTTTGGAAGACGCTAAAAGGTGATTCAGAAAAAGAAGCAGGTAAATATTCATTTTGGCTTTTTAGAAAGATAAATTGGACTCTGTGGAGCACAGATAAAATGGTTCTTCAGGTCTGAAAGAAAGGGAAACAGAAAAGAACCCTTCTCAATAGTAGAGGGAGATGAGAAATGGAATATTTCCTGCCCTATCAGTAAACAAAGATGTCACAGTCATCAATAATTGCAGCCCTCCAACATGAGCTGGTTTCTGGAGGAGGAAATGGCAGTCCACTCCAATATTCTTGCCTGGAAAATTCCACGAGCAGACTAGCCTGGTGAGCCACAGAACATGTGGATATTAGTCACTCAGTCTCGTCCACCTCCTTACGTCCCCATAGACTATAATCTGCTGGGCTCCTCTGTCCATGGGATTCTCCAGGCAAGAATACTGAAATGGGCTGCCATTTCCTTGTCCAGGGGATCTTCCTGACTCCTGCACTGCAGGTGGACTCTGAACCATCAGAACCACCAGTGAAGCCACGGGGGTCTGTAGGGCCACAAAGCCTCAGAGGCTACTGAGTACATTGTCAGCTGGTGAGCCCTGAGGGAACTCAGGGCTGAAAGAAGATGAGAAGCCAGCATACTGCAGCCACTCCCGAGGATGAGCCCTGAGGAAATGCAGGGTGTGAAAACTCGGGATGTGGGCCTCAGAGAGCTGGGGTGCATTCCAAAGGAATGCTTTCAGCGAGCCTAGATCTGGCATCTTCCCAGGCATAGAAAAGCTCTAATTTCCTTAAGTTGGGATATCTGGTTATCTTTTGACATTCCGACTACCTGCCCTTTGTTAAAAAATTCGATATAACCTGGCTACCCTCACACCTCACTGGAGCCGCTCTCTTAGGGTTTTATGAGATGCTGCCTCCTGGGTTGGAAGTCCTAAAAATTTCCCCTCAAATAAAACATCACTCTCAACTTTTAGGTGGCATGTTTGTTTCTTTGTTTTCAGTCCACATCAGTCTTGCTCTGGCTGGAGAAGTGAAAGGAGATACTAATTCCTTTAAATAGGTTTCTTTTCTTTATATACAAATATCCGGAACATTTAAAAATTATATATGATTTTATGTTTATGATTTGAGGTCTGGAAATGATATTTTCAACAGTAAAACAACACAACTCTGCAAAAAATTTTAGTTTTTTGTGTGTGTGTGTGCGTGTGTATGTGTGTGCACAAACCTGTATTTATGGAAAATTTCCCCCTCACAAAAAGAGCTTGGTTATTTATACTTTTCTTCTAAGTAATTTAGGGTCTCTTTACAACTGAGAACAAAATTGCGCTCAGACACTGACAACTTCACCTTGAAGGCGCTGACCCTATAGTAATCTAACCCCTGATAAAAGTGAGAATTTTTGTTTTGCTTTCTAATTCTTCAAGACTTAAAAAACAACTCCAAGGTAGGTAGTTAAGCTGCAATCACTTCTAATGACTGTGACTTTTAAGAACAATGACCTTCTGAGATGAAACTATTTGGTCATTCATAGATTAGGTAACCTTTTGGAAGCTCAAAGCCTCAATTACTTCTTAGCAGAGAAGGAACTTCACAGGACAAACATGTCCGTGACTTTAGTGATAAATGACATAGGATAATTTAACCAGTAACTTTCTGAAAGAAGACTGTTTACTCAGGTGTAGACAGAATATTGAATCAATAAACAATGAAAATGAGCATTATTAATTAATTAACAATATTGGAGCTGAGCTAATTACTTAATTTTTTATCGAAGAATTTTAAGAATGAAATATCAAGGGAATTTATTGAAATGGCTTAATGGAACAGTCTATCAAAAGTCTGACAGATATTTTCTTAAGGAAATAATTTTGCTTTCTCTGTATGTCCTTTAGTAAAAGAAAAATTTCTACTCCCAGAAAAAATCAAGTGAGTTTGACCTGAATGTGTATTGGTATAACAGAAAGCACATACTTGTGCAACACTGAGGTTATATCTTTTGTTAGTATTTCAGAGTGAGGTGCCCAAAATTTAGTGCTCTGAATGAAGAATTTACATTTCAGCATTTCTAGAGTATATATGAGGGGTCTCCCCAGTGGCTCAGTGGTAAAGTACCCACCTGCATTGCAGAAGACCCAGGTTTGATCCCTGGGTTGAGAAGATCCCGTGGAGGAGGGCATGGCAACCGACTCCAGTGTTCTTGCCTGGAGAATCCCCATGGAGAGAGGAGCCTGGTGGGCTACAGACCACTGGGTCACAAACACTTAGACACAACTGAAGTGACTTAGCAAACACGCATGCAGAGTGTATGAGAATGTGCTATATGTGATTTTTCTTGGAAATATGCACCCTATATGGAAAAATTTACTGTCTTTACCTTCCATTGCTTTTAATTTTTTCATGCCTTTCTGCTTGCTAAGTCGCTTCAATTGTGCCTGATTCTTTATGACTCTATGGACTGTAGCCTGTGAGGCTCCTCTGTCCATGGGATTCTTCAGGCAAGGATCCTGGAGTGGGCTGCCATTTCCTTCTCCAGGGGATCTTCCCAACACAGGGATGGAACCTGCGTCTCCTGCTGCCCCTGCGTTGTAGGCGGATTCTTTACAGCTGAGCCACCAGGGAAGCCCCAAATTTTTCCTCAGTTATCCTCTAATAAGAAAAACTGCATAAGACCTATTATTGTATACTATAGCTCAAGACAAGCATATAATTTATAACATCAGGAAAGCGACTTTTCTTTCTGCACTGATTATTGGTAATCTGTGTCTTAAATTGATGCCAAAGATGATCTGATTTGAGTTTTAAATTTTGTGCTATCAGTATATATTAAGTCCCTATGCTGTGTAGACTGCTGTACTTGACACAGGAGAGAGAAAAAGTCCTCGAGCCATTTAAGAGCATTTCTTTTTCTACCAGTTCTTACCTCCTGAATATGGCTATCACAGATTTCGTTTAAAAAATTGATCATGCCAACTGCATTATGACGTTTCCTTCTTTGTGTCAACATGCCTTTGATATTTATAATTCATTATGTCTGCGCTTCCTTTCCATTTCCCATTATCGTAGCTGTTATAGTGTTAGGTCAAGTGTTACTACTTTATGCCGTTTATAGTGTTGTCTCTTTGCTGCTTTGGTAAAAGCATTCATCAGACAGCAATTGTTTCATATAAGCAGTGAGGTATGTGGAGGCTGAGGAGCGGTACCACTGGGAGTCGTCTCTATCTAATTGCTCAGAATACGCTACCTGAATTCCATTTGTCTTCCCAGGCACTGGGTGATAAGAGCCATGCTTGTTTATGCATCATTCACCTAGATCACATTACAAGAACCAGGAACTGTATTTGCAAGTACAATTTCGAATTGCCTGGCAAGACTCACCATAGCCCGAGAATGACAAGGATGTTCTCAGGATGCATGGATAATGTGTATTATACACCTTGTTATAAATCGGGTTGAATGTGTTGTACTGTCTTTGATGTAAAGAATCGTGCCTCCTTTGTTCCCTCTCTGACGGCCTTTGTCAAGACTTTGTGGGAGTGTCTGTGAAGCCCATGTAAGGCATACGTGGCAGAAGCTGGGAGCAGTAGCAAAGTTCCTTGGGGAACTCTGAGAAAGAAGAGCTACAAATAAGGTATAAAAGTACACAAAACGGAAACACCTCTTAGATGGTATTCAAAGTAGTATCACTATGGAGCAATGTTCTTACTATGTTATTGAGATCATATTCATCTTTTGCAAATTATAACATGAGACACAGAACTGCATAATATGGTGCTTTTGTTATTGTTCAGTTGCTAACCTGTATCTTACTCTTTGTGACCTCATGGACTGCAGCATGCCTGGCTTCCCTGTCCTTCATCATCTCCCAGAGTTTGCTCAAACTCATGTCTTTTGAGTGATGGATGCCATCCAGCCATCTCATCCTCTATGTTCCCACTTCTCCTCTTGCCCTCAATCTTTCCTAGCATCAGGGTCCTTTCCAATGAGCTGGCTGCTTGCCTCAGGTGGCCAAAGTATGGTGCTTTAGCCTTTATCTTATAAACACTTTAACTCTCAAAATTAACAGTACAACGTAATGCAAAAGACAAATTACCTAGATACCTCTGGTCTTATATTGGCCATCCAGATAGACATATAGGCAGTAATGACTTGAGATGTCCAGAGAAATTTCAAGATATAAAACTTTATATATAATTTAGAAACTTATGCAAGACAACTGAAAAGAAACCTAAGTTTTAAGTGGAGGATAAAAAGACATAGGGGTCCAAGTTAATTTGTTTAAAGAGACAAAGAGGCAAATGAAGGAAAAGGGTATAAAACAAGGTGGCTAAAGAAACAATATTTTATATACAGTTACGTTGCTGTAATTCATTGAGTCAGCATCATAGGACTTGGATTGTATAATTCAGCATAATCATACAATCTTTTGAAATACACTATATTCTGAAATCTAGAATATGCAATATATTTTGATGTGTTCATATTACAAAAATTGAAACCAAGTCACCTAAGATAACATAATTTATTTTAGTCTTGTTTATGTATCACTCACCTAGAACATCAGGCATGAAGGGGGGTTGGAATTGGAAATATTCAATCCTTGTATTAGGAAACACAAGAAAGAGAAGTTAAATATCCAGGTAAATGTCCTGGAATAATAGAATAAGGAGTTTCCTGGTTATTAAGTTCAGTTCAGTTCAGTTCAGTTGCTCAGTCATGTCCGACTCTTTGCGACCCTATGAATCGCAGCACACCAGGCCTCCCTGTCCATCACCAACTCCCAGTGTTCACTCAGACTCATGTCCATGGAGACCGTGATGCCATCCAGGCATTTCATCCTCTGTTGTCGACTTCTCCTCCTGCCCCCAATCCCTCCCAGCATCAGAGTCTTTTCCAATGAGTCAACTCTTCACATGAGGTGACCAAAGTACTGGACTTTCAGCTTTAGCATCATTCCTTCCAAAGAAATCCCAGGGCTGAGCTCCTTCAGAATGGACTGGTTGGAACTCCTTGTAGTCCAAGGGACTCTCAAGAGTCTTCTCCAACACCACAGTTCTAAAGCATCAATTCTTCGGCGCTCAGCCTTCTTCACAGTCCAACTCTCACATCCATACATGACCACAGGAAAAACCATAGCCTTGACTAGACAGAATTTAGTCGGCAAAGTAATGTCTCTGCTTTTCAATATACTATCTAGGTTGGTCATAACTTTTCTTCCAAGGAGTAAGTGTCTCTTAATTTCATGGCTGCAGTCACCATCTGCAGTGATTTTGGAGCCCCCAAAAATAAAGTCTGACACTGTTTCCCCATCTATTTCCCATGAAGTGATGGGACCAGATGCCATGATCTTCGTTTTCAGAATGTTGAGCTTTAAGCCAGCTTTTTCACTCTCCACTTTCATTTTCATCAAGAGGCTTTTGAGTTCCTCTTCACTTTCTGCCATAAGGGTGGTGTCATCTGCATATCTGAGGTGATTGATATTTCTCCCAGCAATCTTGATTCCAGCTTGTGTTTC
>SJYF01000464.1:6591591-6611417 GCA_006410515.1 Procapra przewalskii | reverse complement strand
ATTCTGTTTACAAGAAAGTTGATTTAGAAACTAAATATAGAACACAAATTAAAATACTCACTAACTAATTTAGCACTGTACTCTAAACAGGGACTCATGGTCTCAGAGGGGAATCTAAAAAGCTAGTAAATTAACTTAGGGCAAGTTCTACAGTGTAAATTATTAAACTTATACGACATTTCCCTAGTGGTTTATTTCCCAGTGCCTGGTCCAATAATGCGAAATCAACTGCCTAAAAACAATAGTTGTAATAGTAAAAGAATGAATAAACATTTTAAAGTAAGTTAACAGGCTTGGTTGAAAGTTAATCTGTTTCCCAGAGTCTGGGACACCAATTACTGTCTATAAGCCACTTCTATGCGCCCTCCCCCCCACCTCTGGAGTGTCCTCTCCAGAAACTGAGCAAAGAGTTAATCAGCTGACATTTGACATACATGATTTGGGATGAAAGGATGGGCATGATGACCATGAGTTAGCATCTTTGGGCTTTTTCTCAAAAGAAACATCAGGACATTAACCAAAGGAGTCATGGGTTAGTCTTAAGAAGTCTGTCTATTCTACTCTTTAATTCTCAACTTAAAATGTGAACTTGTTCCTTTAAGAGATGACTTTTTCTAAATAATGCTTTCCCCAGTACCTAAAGGCTGTTATTTCCTGTTTTCTTGTAATCCCACTTTTTTTTTTTCTGCTCATCTTATTTTCCAGAAAAGGACAAAGACCTTCCATGTGATAAAAAACAGATTTCCTTTTTGTTTTTTTCCCCTTTTGCTCCAGTTTGTCAATGCATGACAAAAAGAAAGAAAAGTGAAAATGTTAGTTGCTCAGTCATGTCCAGCTCTTTGCTACCCCCCGAACGGTAATCTGCCAGGCTTCTCTGTTCATGGAATTCTCCAGGCAAGAATACTTGAGTGGGTTATTATTCCCTTCTCCTAAGGATCTTCCTGACCCAAGGATCAAACCCTGGTCTCCTGCATTGCAGACCAATTCTTTACCTCTGAGCCACCAGCGAAGCTCCATGATAAAGTACCTTATTTTAAAACATTGCATTTTTGGTCAACATATTAAAACTCACTTACTCTTTTCTTCGAGGGTTTTTGGCCATGTCCAGGAGCTCAGCACTTGGGAGAATGAAAACCTTGTGAGCCAGATACAGACTGATGCAAGGCTCTCTGGCTGCATCGCTGCCTGCTTCCAGGAAGCTGTGGAAACTCACATGGATGGAAGCTTCTGGGTGCAGGACATGACACCAGGGCCTGGACAGTTTCCTCAAGGGCTCTAGAATTTCACCATGTTCAGTCACTTCAGTCCTGTCCAACTCTCTACTACCCTATAGACAGTAGCCAGCCAGGTGCTTACGGCAGTGTGATTCTGCAGGCAAGAATACAGGGGTGGGTTCCATGCCTCCTCCAGGGAATCTTCCCCACTCAGGGACTGAACCGTGTTTCCTGCATTTCCTGCACTGCAGATGAATTTCGCTGGCCTTGGTCAAAGGAAGAATTTAATAGTCAAATTATCTCTCTCCTTTTTTAAAAAATTTTTATTTTTTTTCCAAAATAAAATATAGCAAAGAGAATAGGAGCCTTGAAAGAAATGTTCAATTAATCAATATTAGCTTCTGACACATGGATGAACATGGTCCAACATTATCACAGCTGGATCTGGAATCTAATTCAGGTTGATAAAAAGAGATGAAAGAAGTATCAGAAAATGCCCTTGCTTTTAACTATAATGTCCAGAAACTTTTCTTTTAATTTCTGATTTGCAAAATTTCCCTGGGAAGGAAGAATTTCAACTAAAATATATTTATCATCAGAGCTTGTGGAAGAGCAGCTCTGAAATTCACATTTGTGAGATGGATGAGAGAGAGAGAGAGAAGGTTAGGGAGACCAGATTTTGCAAAGTAAATCTAGGCAACAAATATCCAAATTTTCTTCTTAACTCAATTCTAGGAACATTTTGGTTACTATCATCTTAGTCATCTGTAAAGGACATTTGTCTTAAAATTTAATACCAAACCACATTATTCAAATAACTAACAAATATTTCTCATGGAAATCATTTTCTTTTAAATCCTCATTTTAAGATATTAATAGTATATTTACTATTTTCTAGCTTAGCCAAGACAGAGTAGAGAAAGCTCAGTTCTGGAATTTAGCCTCTGAGTTCTCAATTAGTTCTGAGATAAAAATATTAACGTTCATATTGTTTAGGCAACAGTGAATGCATTTATAGATGAACAAGCCTCAGTTTGCATCAGACACATACGCTGGGCAATGATGCAGAGTCTGTGACTAGCGCTCTGTTTTCATTTTTCTTTCTATACTATTTTTGAACTTTTGAATTCTTATGGGATTCTGTGGTGGCGAGGTCAGGAACATATTTTAAATTAAGTTATTAAACATGATTTAAAGAAAATCAGCTTTAGGAACCATCCAGATCATTTATTCTAACGTGGTGAGTTAAATACATTGAAATAGTTTATCTAGATAAAGTTTGACCTGCACCTAAAAGACAAAACTTTAATTTGATATTTTGCTCTATTTATCCTTGGGGCTAATATGGCAAATTCAATTGACCATATTTAGTCTGATATATGTAGACTCACTCAAAAATGTGCCAATTACACTTCCTTTTGTGGGGGAAAAGAATTGTGCTTTGAAAAAAAATTACCTATCATAGCACTGCAGTGATGGGAACTAGGGACTTTTGAAGTTAATAATATAGAATTAGAGTTATTTATTTAATTGGTTCCAGTCTACTGCAGTGTTTAACAGTCTCAGATAAATAGACTAATCTTTCACAATTAGTCTATTAAAGTCTGGTTATTTTTAAAACTTATATCAGTTGTAATCAGAGGGTTTTCTAGGGGATATATTGTCTAGCACCTTTATACTTCAGGAACATTTGACTTGCTGTTAAACTATTTGCTCTGTAAACTTTGTTTGTTGTCATATAAGGAATTCTAGAATCATAACAGAGATCTAAAAAACTCCAGATGACTTCAGTGGATGAAATACATTAATCAGTTACTAGTGACTAAAAGGAATCCCCTTTCTTTACTGAATAAGCATTTCCTATTAAATGTGTGATGGAAACGGTGTAAGACACAGTGCTGTGCCTGCTGTACCTTTGAGATAGTGCTAATAATTGACATTAATTTCGTCTTGTATCAGGGTGTTATGTCACACTACATTTCTTCTAAACATAGAATCTACATTTATTTAAACTCAAGTGTAATCACCGTTAACCTTTTATAATCTTTCAGAACTTCTTAAAAAATAAAGAACATCTATTCCTCTACACAGTTGAAAATCTAACATTTTCCTATTATATAGTCAATCATAGCGAATTTTACAAAATGAACGAATGGAAATAATTGGCACAGTATAACCCCAAGGTCAGAAGTAATAACCAAATATGTTCTTCACTAAAGATGAAAAACTCCAAGCCTAGATTTAATGCCTTGTGATCTCCTAATTGAGCCCTAGCCCTTTCCTCCACCCACCAAGTCTGACCTCTGACCAGCACAGTTTCGTTCTGGTTCCTGGTGCTGGTCCCATTTGAAGTCTCTGAAGTCATTCCCGGTTGCTCTGGTTTTTTCTCCTCCACATGTGTGAACTGTTTCTAATATGTGGAATGGCAACATTGTTGTCTAGGTTTTGATGGAGTTTCAAAATAAACCTCTCCTTACTCTGATTACCCAGCAAACAAACATTTGATAATTAAGTCAATTGGCTTTACGACTTGATCACATTAACTCTACCAGTTAAACACTAGATTTATGCTCCTGCCTCAGTCCCTTGAAAGCCGAAAGATGTAAAAGAAACGTTCAAAGCTTCTGCTAATTCTAATGTCACTGAATTCAACAATGGCAATTTTAAATGAACAGCTGAATTGAACCACAAACTACCTAAGAGCAAAATAATTCAGTTTGTGCTCGTGTTTAAACTGATTTTAGTAATAATGATGACTGAAACTCTAAGGGGAATAATAAAAATACAGCTAAAGAGAACAGAGGTTATGTTAAATGCTCTGTTATGAAAAGTTTAAAATTGTACATATATGGCATTGAAGTTCAAATTCACATTTAAATGAGAGACTTTTGATATAAAAGTGGATTGAATTATAATTAAGTGCAAAAAGTAATTAAATAACAGCAATATTAAATATAATCGTAAAGTTGCAAAATCTCACACTTTAAAATCAAAGAAAAAGAATCTTCATAGACAAAATTTGCTTCCATATCTGGCGTTTTCATTAGTATCCTGAGTGGTGGACCCAGAACTTTATGCTGTAGGGTCTCAACCAGTTAAGGGGGTGGGGATTAGCAGGTACCAGGGAAAAAAATGCAAAAATGTCAAGTTTCTGTAAAGACTGTGAAGAGGATTCCTTAAGACCACTCTTTAATGCTATTGTTAAACCGTCCCAATTGCCTGAACAAAATTATCTGAAGAAAATAGCAAATATCACCAAACCCTAGACAAAGGTGCTGAAAACAGGAAAATAAGTTTCAAGACAGAGAGGATAAAGTGAGAAGTTTGCCAGGTTAAAGAAAGCCAATGACATCCTATTATTTTTGGAGGACAAAATAAGTCGTAAAACCATTTTTGTTAAAAATCAGTAAAAGTGCCAAGACAATTTTGTAAGATAGCAACACATATTAAAAATACGATGTTCAATATTTACCTCTCTTCTAAGGAATTCAGGAGTATGGCTTTATTTTTGATACTGTTTTACCAATGGAGAGAGATTATTTCTATATTTTCCCTTAAATTAAACATTATAAAGTTAGCACACTTCAGAATTTTCAAATATAGCAGGCAATATACTATATATTATAACTTCTGAAGAAGTTCAGTTCAGTCGCTCAGTCGTGTCCGACTCTTTGCGACCCCATGAATCGTAGCACGCCAGGCCTCCCTGTTCATCACCATCTCTGGGAGTTCACTCAGACTCACATCCATCGAGTCTGTGATGCCATCCAGCCATCTCATCCTCGGTCGGCCCCTTCTCCTCCTGCCCCCAATCCCTCCCAGCATCAGAGTCTTTCCCAATAAGTCCACTCTTCACATGAGGTGGCCAAAGTACTGGAGCTTCAGCTTCAGCATCATTCCTTCCAAAGAAATCCTAGGGCTGATCTCCTTCAGAATGGACTGGTTGGATCTCCTTGCAGTCCAAGGGACTCTCAAGAGTCTTCTCCAACACCACAGTGCAAAAGCGTCAACTTCTGAAGAAAGAGATTAGCAACTGCAAGGTCTGTGTGTGTGCGTGCTAAGTCACTTCAGGGGTGTCTGATTCTTTGTGACCCTACAGGTGCTTCCAGACCCGGGGATTAAACCCCCGTCTCTTACGTCCCCTGAATCAGCAAGCAGGTTCTTTGCTACTAGCGCCACCTGCATAGCCCTTAAAATTAATAACTAGATGCTATTTTTGTAGAATTGCAAATCTATACAGTCAATGGAATGCTCCAGGCCAGGATACTGGAGTGGGTAGCCTATCCCTTCTCCAGGGTATCTTCTAGACCCAGGAATTGAACCGTGGTCTCCTGCATTGCAGGTGAATTCTTTATCAACTGAACTATCAGGGAAACCCCTTTGTAGAATTTAGATATCTTTATTTTATAAGGTCTACCAGTGCAAGAAAGATAGGAAGTTAGCTGTATATTGTTATAGCTAAGTAAATAGAGGACTAGATAGTTTAAATGACCTGGCTCACAAGTCTAAACGTTTTCAAGTGGTCAGAACTAAAATATGAATCTTCTAATGTGTGTTTCAGTGAGGATGGCATTGTACCATGTTGCTTCATCTAACTCTCAGAGCAAGAATACAGTTCCCATGTGTATTCCTTCGCTCATCACTTGCAGGAAATTATATGGATAGCACCTATTCAGATTAACTATGGTATCAAGATAATTATTGAAAAAAAATATTTCACATTATTCCCCTTCTAGTGCACAACCCTGGGGAGCCTCAGCAAAAAGAGCAACAGACAAGCACGAGCTTTTCAACTTTATTTGGTCTAAAATTTTTTAAACTTACTTATCAAGGAAATCTTTTTTGCCTAGCATCTCGAGATTTAAGATGATGTCAGGACTAAAGCAAGGATCCTCATATTGAAATTACTAATGTTAATATATTTATGTTGTTTCTGCAAAGTATGCACAAATAAGTAGTAAATTCACTTAATTATGTATAAAATTGCAAAGCACAAATTTATGCCTGAAATATGATGAATCAATTTAATGAAAGTATGTAACAATTTAGGGCATATTATAAAGATAGCTTGTAACTATTGCCTATATGGCTAGAGACAGGATATTGTCTTAGAAATGATAGCTTATAGTGAAAGGTGTTGGATTCTTGATCTCCAAGAAGATTTAGCTTCAGGACCAGGGACCAGGCTTGATCACTCAAGAGCTTTCGTGTAGCAGAGTTTTATTAAAGTGAAGGGACAAAGAAAGCTTCTGACATAGACATCAGAAGGGGGATGGAGAATGCCCCCATCCCTACTCTGAGCAAGGGAGTTATATACTTTTAAAATTAGCTATTGCAATAAATCAAAAGAATGTCTCAATGTTGTGAAGATCTTACTAGACCCCCCTCCCATAATTTACATTTTAAGATAACAGGATTAGCCAGAAGGTTTTTAGGAAGGAGAAACTGTCCTCAAGCAGGATACATTGTTGTTACATAATCCTTAGTACAGAGTTTAAACTGAGTTGTTTGTTGTGAAATCACCAGTTCTGGGCTTAAATTAAAAAACATTTATGTGACTAAGACTAAGGAATGTAGAGAAAAAAAAAAAATGTTTGTCATTTTCTCCTCCTTGAGAACTCCAGACCCCTTTCTCCTCCTCGGGACCCCTGACTTCTTGTCAACCTGCCTAGGAAATGACTCTTTCAGAAAATGAGTAGAAAATATATTGAAAACATAATTAAAAATGATAGTTTATCATGCACATCTAATAATTTAAAACATTTACAGTAGAAAGGTTTTAAAACAAATAAAAATAAAAACATCATTTTTAGTTCTTTGGAATGTTCTCTAACCACATACGGACACACACGCACACACTCACAAACATACTTGTACAGATGAACACGTTTAAACTCTTGTTTAGTATGAGAATAGATGGTCTTATTCACACTGCCTAATTAACTCACTCATTCAGTCACTATTTATAATGTGCCCATATAGACCATAGTACAGTGTTACATATCCCATCAAAATTATTATCTTCTTCATGCTCTTATTTTTGAAAGGTACTTGGTGAAAATAATGCAAGTATTTGTACTCGGCCCTTTAAAATGTATTATAATTATTTTATCAGGTCAAAATCATTTATAATGGCTCAGTCATACTTTATTACTAGGATGGACCAACACTTTCTGAAAACTGGACACAATTGTATTTGTGGGCTTCCCTGGTGGCTCAGGGCTAAAGAATCTCCCTGCAGTACAGGAGCGGTGGACGACTCGGGTTCAATCCCTGGGTCAGGAAGACCCCTGGAGAAGGAAATGGCAGCCCACTCCAGTATTCTCGCCTGGGAAATGCCATGGACAGAGGAGCCTGGAGGGCTGCAGTCCGTGGGGTCGCAGAGAGTTGGACACGCCTGCAGCGACTGAGCCCGGCATTTGTGTCTGTGTCTCTAGCTGATTCCCCAGTCCTGTTTCCGTCCTTTCTTATCACCACTCCTTAATACACTTCAGCGAATATTAAATTATTGTGAAGTGAGGACCTTATTCTCCCCTGTGACCGCAAAGGTCACACAAGAACATACCCTGACGATCTCAGCACGGCTCTTTGATTTCTTAAAGACTGTCAAAAACGCTAAACCCTTTCACTTCTCAGGGTCTTCGGATCAACTGTTTCTCTGCCCGAAATGTCCTTCTTAAAACCTCCAGTAGCTGTCGCCGTCTCATTTCTGGTCCTAGTTTTAAAAGTACTGACATGCAGACAACACACAGCATGGAAAGCTGAGTGAAAGTGAAATTGAAGTTGCCCAGTCATGTCTGACTCTTTGCAACCCTGTGGACTGTAGCCCACCAGGCTCCTCTGTCCCTGGGAATCTCCAGGCAAGAATACTGGAGAGGGTTGCCATTTCCTTCTCCAGGGGATCTTCTCGACCCAGGGCTCGAACCCAGGTGTCCTGCATTGCAGGCAGACACTTTAACCTTTGAGCCACCAGGAAAGCTGAGTAGCAAGCATTTAATGAGCAGCTCCAGTGCTAAAGCCATGCTCCCCAGCCCCCAACCCCTAGTTGCTCCCTTGAACCATAAATATTTGAAATTCAGGACTAAGCTTTCTTCTCTGTCTTGCCTGTAACAAACCATGGAAGGTTTAGTTACAACAACACAGGTTTGGGGGTGTAACGAATGACTGAAAGGATGAATGAAATTGGAAATATTTGTAGAGAGGAATTGTTTTCTGCAGACTTGAAATATATGATGAAAGTGATCTGGTTGAGAAAAAGCACAGGCACCTAGCATTGTAGTCAGAAACTAAAAATTAATGATAAACTTTCAGGCAACAAGAACTTTTAGTGCCTTGTCTTCTTAAATCTGCTGATTTTTCTGAATATATTTTTATGACCAATATTAAGCAATATTATAATAATCAAATATTTATTTCATAGAGTCACTTCATCATCAGACTGTTTTTTAATAAAAGAAAATACATACAGTTAAGAAAATGCTAATGGAATAAAAAAAGCCTTTGATTATGAGACAATGTGCTAAGCACAACTAGTTTCCCATAGATCTTTTGGTTCCATCACATTTCTTTAAATCTTTCTGAAGGAAATCAACAACCTATCTGCTTCACAGTCTTAAAAATTTTTAATAAACATATCAACCTATGCATAATGTCTTTTTAAAGTATTGATAGTGGCATCTTCATGTTGAAACAAATCTCACTATTTTTCTTCATGATATAGAAATCTCTGTCTTTCTCTGACTCTGGCTCTATGTGTGTGTGTGTGTGTGTGTGTGTGTGTGTGTGTGTGTGTATGTGTGTGTGTGTATGTGTGTGTACATGAGGTAGGCAGAATGATGTAGAATGGAAATAGAATATATAAGATGTGGGGGTATGACTTGAACATCATCTGATTTTTTAAATAGGCTGATTTCACTTTTCTACTTTTTAAAAATACTAAATGCTAAGGTTTTTTTGTTTAATTTTATTTAAGTCAAATGGTTTTTTTTTTTTACAAAATAGTCTTTAATAGAAAAGAAGGGTATATATGATGTCAAAATATAATTGTCATTAATACACTTGTGAAAAGTATAAATCCAAATACCTTTATTACTATTCAATTCAAAGAGAAATTGGCTGTATTTAAAGGTCAAAATAATATTTTAAAATCATACTACAATTTGCAGTTGGGGAAAAGGGAGAGGGGCCTTGGCCTCCTGGGGGAGATTAAGTGATTTGTAAAGATGAATGGGTCCCTTACGAAAGCAGAGGGGAAGAATGATCCTTGGTGACAAAGCTTGTCTGGGTGTGGGCTTGACTAACTTCTCGTCTCCTCTCCTGTGACCAGTCAATGTTCCTCGGTTGAGAAGCTCCTGGGAGGGAGTTTATGACAGCAGAGTTCCTTCCGTAGGATCTGTCTCTAGGCTAAGAGGAGTTCAGAGAACACCTCCCACTTTCTTTGCACTTTTTCAAGTGCAGCTCAAAATAATCGGTATGGCAAACCATCCTATTTGGGGTGGCATGTCCTGAGCTCCTATAGTCTTATTTTGGGGTGCTGTTTTTGGCTACTGTTCACATGCACCCCAATTTTCATAGATACTGCCAACTGGCTTTCCATGGAGTTAAAATATGGGCCAATGCCTGCTTCAGGACTATTTCATTTAGCTTTTAGACCTTTCCTCACCCAATGGGGGAAACTGTATATCAGTGCGTGATATAATCTGTGTTATTCTTACAAAAAAGGCTGGTTACCTTTTACAACACTTAGGAGGTAATTGTATTGGGCGTTTGTGTGGACATACTTAGTCAGTACTTCATGCCTGACTTTTTCGCGAGCCCATGGATTGTAGTCCGGCAGATTCCTCTGTCCAAGGGATTTCCCAGGCAAGACTACTAGAGTGGATAGTCATTTCTTCTCCAGGGGATCTTTCTAACCCAAGGATTGAACCTGTGTCTCCTGTATTGATGGGCAGGTTCTTTGCCACTGAGCCACCAGGGAAGCCTTAACTGGATGCATTTATTATTTATTCTATTGGGTGGTTGTTGAGCCTTTATTATGCACCAATAGTGACTGTATATATTTCAGGAAGATTGGCTCTTTGATGTTGATGTTGGAAGAAAACAGATTTTTCCAACCTGTCATTTGTATTTTGACTTTGCTTCTTTTGATGTTTCCTCCCCATTAAGAATTTTAAATGGTAAAATTTAAATTTATCAAACATTTTTTCCGTGAGTTCTCAGTTGAATCTTAGGAGAAGAGATGTCCTTGCTCCAAATGTTTATAATAATTTTCTTACATATTTAGTATTTTGATAATTTTATGTTTTGCATTTATTTTCTGATTCTTTAATATAGTCTACGCAATATGTTTCAATTTCTGCAAGTTGTAGTGATTACTCCCTATTGTTTTTTCTAGAATTTCCCTAGGTATCTTTGTCTCTTCCTATTCTTTCAGATAAATTTAAAATCAAATTGTGCAGTTAAAAAGAATTCCTGTTAATGTTTTTTCAGGATATTGTTAAACTCATAAGCTAAGAAAGGGAGAAATTATTCCATGATGTTAAGCATCTCCCTAACCAGCATCACAATAAGCCTTTTCTCTTGTTTAAGGCATTTTTGTACCAGTTGTTGTGGGGCCCCTAAGTCAAGTCTGACTTTTTTGCGACCCTATGAACTGTAGCCCACCAGGCTTCTCTGGGCATGGGATTTCTCAGGCGAGAATACTGGAGAGGGTTGCCATTTCCTTCTCCAGGGGATCTTCCCAACCCGGGATCATCCTGCATCTCCTGCATCAGCAGGCAGATTCTCTACCACTGGGCCACCAGGGAAGCCCGTTTTGGTGCCTATAAAATGGGCACAGAGCATCAGAATATTTGTTCACATAGTTCTTGGACATTTCTTCGGGTTAGTGCTATTTGATACTGCTATTTAGTGCTTATGAATTTTGTACATTTTTATATATATATTCATTTTGTTTGTACAGATAATCAACATACAAATCACTAAATGAAGCATGTATACTTAAAATTATAAAAAAAAATGAGTGGACATTTTAGTGCATAAATAAATATGAAATTCCCAGATGAACACTACTCAGTGAAGAAACTCTAGCTAGATATGTAGAGTGTGGTAGCTGTGATTAATTTTAATTGATGTACACTGCACATTTTAGCACAACTTGTGGTTGATCATTCAAGTCCTTCCCAATATTTCACTGTCATAAGCCAGGCTTCTATGAATGTTTCTGTACAATATCCCAGTCCACAAACTTTTCCAATGTAGATTCACAGGAATGCAATATTACATTGTATGGGCAGCTTCTAACGTAGTAGGTAAGTCTAGATTATTTTTCAAAATGTCTATCACCATGTAAGACATCAAAATTCCATTGTCTACCCAGGTGTTTATTTTCAAATACTAGAGAGACCAAAATATTTCAGTGTTGATAACATATTTTTTTTTTCACTTCAACATTGATAAATCCCAAACTGACTCATTCCTTGTTTCCTCCACTCTGAAAATGTCCAGGGCCTCCCTTCTCAATAATCAAAACTGGTGATCTTAAACCATTATCAAAACCATCTTCTATCTCATCTTTACCAGCTCTTTGTCTTGATTTTCCTTTTCCCTATTTCTTAAATCTATTCATTACTTAGAAAATTTATAAAAATATTATTCAAGTGGCTTTCAAGGACAGCATGATATAGGCTCTGACATTCACCTAGAGCCAGACATCCTGGAATGTGAAGTCAAGTGGGCCTTAAGAAGCATCACTACAAACAAAGCTAGCAGAGATGATGGAATTCCAGTTGAGCTGTTTCAAATCCTAAAAGATGATGCTGTGAAAGTGCTGCACTCAATATGCCAAGAAATATGGAAAGCTCAGCAGTGGCCACAGGATTGGAAAAGGTCAGTTTTCATTCCAATCACAAAGAAAGGCAATGCCAAAGAATGCTCAAACTACCTCACAATTGCACTCATCTCACATACTAGCAAAGTAATGCTCAAAATTCTCCAAGTCAAGCTTCAACAGTATGTGAACTGTGAACTTCCAAATGTTCAAACTGAATTTTAAAAAGGCAGAGGAACCAGAGACCAAATTGCCAACATCTGTTGGACCATTGGAAAAGCAAGAGAGTTCCAGAAAAACATCTACTTCTGCTTTCTTGACTATGCCAAAGCCTTTGACTGTGTGGATCACAATAAACTGTGGAAAATTCTGAAAGAGATGGGAATACCAGACCACCTGACCTGCCTCTTCAGAAATCTGTGTGCAGGTCAGGAAGCAACAGTTAGAACTGGACATGAAACAAGAGACTGGTTCAAATCTGGAAAGGAATACATCAAGGCTGTATATTGTATATTGTTCTCTGAAAATTTAAACATTTTTATATCACTCTTCTGCACACACAAAAAGAAAAAAAAGTGATGTAAACTTAAGTTTGATGTTACTTCGTATTCAGAGTCCAAGACCTTGGTCGCTCTTAACTCAGCATAAATCAACACCTTTTTTTCACACAACCCCATGTTATGCACTGACAAGAGCAGCAGTGATGCAGCGTTTCTTAAAGGAGTGTGCTGCTGTGGTTTCCTGTTCAACATCAGCAGAAAATTGCTGACAAACTGATGCTTGACACCTTAACAAGAGCCCTCTTTGATGTACAAATCTGTCACACCAGCATCTCTTTACTTCGGTTTTCCCCCACTCTCCCTGGCTGTTTGGCACTTCATCCTGACATCGGCTTCACCAACTTCATTGTCTGCGGTGCAACATGCGATCCTGCGCATATGCACTCTCAGTTGCCCAGTCGTGTCCAACTCTTTGCAAATACATGGACGGTAGCCCTCCAGGCTGCTCTGTTCATGGAATTTTTCAGGCAAGAATACTGGAGTGGTTGTCATTTCCTCCTCCAGAGGATCTTCCTGACCCAGGAATCGAAATTGCATCTCCTGCATTGCAGGTGGAACACGCAGTCCTAATGCAACTGAAATGCAGCGGACTTTCAGCTTCCAGATAGATATCTTACTTCCTTAGGTCTCATAAAGCATATTCTTGTTACTTCGCAAGAAAATATGAAATTGTAATCATTTCTCCACTGATTAATATGTTCTTCACTTACACTGAATTTGTGTTCTGCTATTCTGTTCTTTCCTGGGGACATAGTACCTTTTTATTTCAATGCTAATGCATGATGTAACATTTGTAATATAATTTCATTGGCAATTAAATCCACACATGTGGAATTAAACAACACAGCTCAGTTAAAAATGAGCATCTAGTACCCTAACCCTAACTATAACCTAACAACCTAACCCTAACCCTAACCACCTAACCCAAACCCTAACAGTAACCCTAACCATAACCCTAACCCTAACCACTTAACCCTAACCCTAACCCTAACAGCAACCCTAACCCTAACCCTAAAAATAGCCCTAACTCTAACCCTAACCCTTACCTTAAAAATAGCCCTAACTCTAACCCTAACCCTAACCTTAAAAATAGCCCTAACTCTAACCCTAACCCTAAAAATAACCCTACTCTAACCCTAAATCCTAAGCCTAAAAATTTTGCCTTTAGCTCTAACTCCTCCATATCAATGCAAAACAACAAATTTGGAGTCCTGTCTGTGGTCTGATTGGCAAGACACAACCAGAGTCAAGACACATCAAATTGTGAAAATGTATACCTCTTGTGTTTGACAAAATATGACATTCAAAAATCCATAAAATGTATAGATTTTTCACACTAGTATTAGAAAATAAATCTAAAGGATCCAAGAGTAAGAATATGAGGAAAGAGCAAGTAAAAGCAAAATATTATCATCAAGATGGTTCAGCTTAGTTTTAATTCCCTTAATTTTTATGTGGCTTATATATGCAAATCTCTTCTAAATGAACACTTACGGATGTATAATCCAGATACAAAGGTTTTTAAGTGGTTGGAAGTAAATTTCAAAACTCCCAAATCACTGCAAGGACTCTCACTGACCTTTCACTCTGCACTAATGAAAGACCCGGTGTGGTGGTGGCCGCCCGCACCCACCAGTGCCCTCCTTTGGTGAGTAATGAATGGAACAGATTTTCCTTTTCAGATCCCCAAGGCTCATAACTGCCCTCTGGAGGTCCTCTATCTCTCCACCTCTGCTTTAAAAAAAAAAAAAAAACAATTTACACAAACTACCTAATTTCAAAAAAATGTTTACACCCTTTGATAATATCAAAAGTTACACAATGAAGATGATGAAAGCTTCTTGCTTGGCGCACGAGTATGCGTGCAGAGGTTCCCCAGGACTGGCCACAACGTGACAGCCCCTCTTTAAGTTCCAGCGTGGAAACACGAAGGTGGTTGACGACATAAGAGAAAACGAGGGTGAAGATGGTGATGTTCCCAGAGCCCTGGACCACGCAGGGCACCAGGGGAAGCAGGTGCAACTTGTCTCCTGATTTCAGGCAAGGACTTCCGTGGACTCCTGTGAAGCCGAGGCAAGCATTTCCTGCAGCAGTCTCAGCTTCCTCCAAATATCTCTACTCCCTCTTTTTACAACATCTATCCAAATGCCTGCTAAGTCGCTTCAGTCGTGTCTGACTCTGTGAGACCCCAGAGACAGCAGCCCACCAGGCTCCCCCGTCCCTGGGATTCTCCAGGCAAGAACACTGGAGTGGGTTGCCATTGCCTTCTCCAATGCATGAAAGTGAAAAGTGAAAGTGAAGTCGGTCAGTCGTGTCCCACTCTAGCAACCCCATGGACTGCAGCCCACCAGGCTCCTCCATCCATGGGGTTTGCCAGGCAAGAGTACTGGAGTGGGGTGCCATTGCCTAGGGCATCACAAATGTGGCTCCACGTTGAGTGCTTTTTTTAAGATTGGTTGAGATAATATTCAAACAATTTTTTAAAACATAAAGTAAATTAAAAAAAAATAAGTAAATGCATTTAGATTGCCACAGAACAGAGTTCCCTGTGCTATCCAGTAGGCGCTCCTTAGCAGTCTGTTTTATACAGGGCATCAGCACTGTGGTTGTGTCGATCTCAGTCTCCCTGATTCATTCACCCCTCCTTCCCCTCCTGGTGTCTGTAAGTTTGTTCTCTACAATTGTGTCTCCAGTTTTTCTTTGCAAAGTACATCTGTATCATTTTGCTAAATTTCACATATATGCATGAATGTATGATATTTGTTTTTCTTTTTCTGACTTACTTTGTATGACTGTCAACTAGGTCCATCCACGTCTCTGTAAACGGTACAGCTTTGTTCCTTTTGCAATTGAGTAATGTGTATAAAAATTGATGCTAGAACTGTGGTGTTGGAGAAGACTCTTGAGAGTCCCCTGAACTGCAAGGAGATCCAACCAGTCCATTCTGAAGGAGATCAGTCCTGGTGTTCTTTGGAAGGAATGATGCTAAAGCTGAAACTCCAATACTTTGGCCACCTGATGTGAAGAGCTGACTCGTTGGAAAAACTCTGATGCTGGGAGGGATTGGGGGCAGGAGGAGAAGGGGACGGCAGAGGATGAGATGGCTGGATGGCATCACCGACTCAATGGACGTGAGTCTGAGTGAACTCCGGGTGTTGGTGATGAACAGGAAGGCCCGGTGTGCTGTGATTCATGGGGTCACAAAGAGTCAGACATGACTGAGCGACTGAAATGAACTGAACTGAATGGAACTGTGTGCCTCAAAAAAAGATAAATAAGTACATCAGTTCAATCAGATGTTGACATCTTAGAAAATTAAAATATTTTAAAATATACAGTATTTATGCAAATCATTATAGATAGATACCTGAAATATAATAAGCAAAAGTAAAAAGCATACATTTGAACATGAAATTTGCAAGAGAAAAACATACCTAGCAATGTGGAAAGAAAACTGAGAAAAACTGACAAATTAGAGAAAAGTAATCCAGTTAGATTTTTACAGCACAGCTTATAGAAAATAATTTTACAAATAAATATAATAGTAAGTGTAAAAAGTTTAAAAATCCATTTGATTAGTAGAAAAAGAAAAAAAACTATCATATGTTGAGAATATGATTTATCATTTTAACCAAAGCAATTTATTTAGGTACACTTCAAATTACTTTCACAATTTTTTTTCTTTTTCTTTCTGATGGGAGGAACAGAGAGAATTATTTGTGTATTTGTATTACGCACACTGCTGCTAATTCTGTGGAAATTCTCTAACAGGATATATGGAAAAAGCATAGAGTTATGGAGATACAGGTAAATATACTAGAATATTCCTAACTTTTTGGTGTTGTTTTAAATGCATTCTGTTAAAATATTTTTCATTTAAAAACTCACGATGATTGAATCTTAAATAGCTACCACACACTAAACACCCATCTGATGCCAGATACTGTGCTACAGCTTTACATGCGTGACTTTATATACTTTCTCAGCAAATCTAAGGAGTAATTAATGCAGGTTGACCTAAATCCTGAGTGTTAGAAACATGAAGTGACAATAGTGTGTTCACTGTGACAAAACCCAAAGTCAAACAAATATGTCTAAACTCTGTAATTCTTGTTGGCTTGAGTCACATCTTCCAAACTATGCTATCATACTTAACATTTGCATTTGTGTTTCATAACTTTGTTTTAAATTATAGTGTATCATATTTACATATGAACTGAGATAGAAAGTCTCTATTTACCTTGAGGTTAAAAAACAAATCCACATTTCTTCCACCAATTATTTCAAAATCAAACAAAACCTTTTCATTAAAAAAAAAAAATGAGTGAGCTTAAGAACAAGTGTAATGGCAATGAAATGAAAAAATGAACTCAATATATTTCCTACAACCCTTAATTGTTATTAGTGGTAATAGTTTGGGTGTTCATCCTGGCTTAATGCAAGATCATTAATATCATGTTCCTGGTGATTCAGCCATGAATCTTAGAATTCCAGGATGAAGCTACATTCTGACCATTGTATCCCAATAAATTTACTCTATCTGGCTTTATGTGTAATTAAAGATATTACTGGAATAAACCCCTTTCTGGCTAACTGAAGTATCAATATATTTGAGAACCAGAGTTACAATACCTTGAAAAATATATATACAAATTTCCCCAAACACATCAGTCCTGACATGAGACAGTCTTACATTTTCTGATCAGTATTTCTGGTGCTCTCCAAGCTCAGAGAATGTAGACCTCAACTGAAACAATTAGAGGAAACGGATATGTCTGCAGAATGAAACAGATCCAGACAAGCTGACAGTAGGCTTCATAATCAAGTGGGACTTGATCACAAAAGAGGAAAAGAAAGTGCAAGAAAGAGATGGATGCTTAATCAAGTCACAAAGCAAGGATTCCTGTTTATTAACTGTTAACATTCTCTAATTTTATCTTTATTACTATTTTTATTACCATGATTATGCTTGTAATTGGCTTTCGGGCACACCCAATTGGATTATTTGTAATCTTTGTCTCAAAATTATCATTGCCAGTGGTTCATTATGTTTTGATAAATCTTTGCTGTATAATGCCATTTGAGAGTTATGGATCTTTTGAAAGAAGCTGGGGGGCAGGGGGGAAGCAAACCAAAAACATGGTCTCAGGAACAGCATTCTGGAAAAGAAGACTTCAAAGACTGCAACTCACAATTATAAGTTTAATTAGCAGTGAGGTTTTGATTCTCCCTTAGCAGTCATCAGTTATTGAATGATCACAGAAATATAGCTAACCCAAATTTAATTAATGAGCAACAAAGAGATATTCACTAAAAAGGGAGCATCAGGATAAAGTCAGACCCATTTCTCAGCATTAAGTAGATATTGGATGTTGCCTATTGACACTCTTAAGTTTATCCCTTCTTTTTTTTCTGTATTAGATTATTTGATTTTTATTTACGTTTTTAAAGATTTTATTGGCATAGTTGTTTTACTATGCTGCGTTAGTTTCGACTGTACAGCCAAGTGAATCAGCTACACCTATACATAAAGCCCCTCTGATTTGGATTTTCTTTCCCTTTAGGTCATTCCAGAGCATTCCCTGTGCTATAAGTAGCTTTTCATTACTTGCTTTTTTATACATAGTAACAATAGCATGGGAGAGTCAATCTCAGGCTCTCAATTCATCCTAGCCTCTCTTTCTCTCCACTTCTTAAAAAGAACTTGAGCTGCTTTCTCCTGACCTATAGACACGCTTCTATATCAAAGAGTGTTTCTTTATTTCCTCTTTTAAAGAATCTGATCAGTAATGTAACAACAGCTGATTTTCTGATATATTCCCTTGGTAATTTAGTTACTGCTCCAATTCTGTGAATCACAGCCAAGTAATGAATCTTTTACCTAGGAGACAGCACTGATGATGTTAATAAAACAAAGGAACTAGAATACATTTATATAAGAGAAGAGACAGGAAGGGCCTGTTTTAGGGTGTTATTAAAAAAGGATGTTTTGGCA
The DNA here is from genome assembly GCA_006410515.1 of Procapra przewalskii. Lineage (NCBI taxonomy): Eukaryota > Metazoa > Chordata > Mammalia > Artiodactyla > Bovidae > Procapra > Procapra przewalskii. The sequence goes on along the minus strand of SJYF01000464.1, from coordinate 6,592,820 downwards.
GGCATGAAGAGAAATAGAAGCTCGATATCAGTGTATGGAATATCTCATTACTGGTTAATAGTAGTGTACAGAAATCAGATGGAGAGCAGCTTGTGGCTCAGGAGAAATGCACTGATTTTTTTTTTTTTTTTAAACTTAGCAACAATACAATTGGAAAAGCATTCATCTGTTTATATGGTCCATTTATCACCTTCACTTAGATATGTTTCCAGTGAAGCCTATTCCAAGTACAGGCCAGCACCTCTTTTTCCCAAGATATGCATTATTCTAATTAACTACATGTGATTAAGGAGGAGTGATGCTGGCGGGCTCCTTTTGATCACAGACTGACTCAAGAGGGAGAAAATTTCAGCGGCCTCTGGTGTTTCAGCTATCTGCAGTTGAATGACTCAGTGAAAACATTTGATTTTCATATCCTGATGAAAAGGAAATATGTTTTGGCGTAACTCTTAGGCAGCCTGTATAGATTTTCCAAAAAACTTTTATTGTTTTTGAAGTGACTGTTTTTGACACACGTAAACCATTATCACAGCCAGAAACAAAGGCAGTGGCTTACTATACCATTTCCCTAAATGTGTATTTTCCATCTAAAATCAATGCAAACACTATATTAAGAGTTTAACAGAAGCACAGAACTGATCAAATAAATCACAGAAACATACATTTTACCATAATATACAAGCAATGCTGAATAAAATGCCAAAGGGATGAATAACGATTGAAAACTTTATTTAGCTATCAAGATTGCCAAAACCAATTTTGCTCATTCGTATATTATGAAGCTTCTCAAGAAATTATCAAAAACAGCTGTCTTAATAACTATTTTCCTTCTTCCAAATGTATTTTATATAGGAAACATCAATGCATTTCCTCCTAAAATGTGCTTTTTTCCTCACCCCACTAAAATTTGCAATGTTCAAGGTTAGCTGATGTTTTCAGTCTCCCTTGAATCTCTAATGGTGGCTCCAAACAAAGATTTTTTTTTATAGTTTTTTACATTTTTATCCATATAGTGTCCTTGATCTTGATCTTGAAGCTGTAAGTCATGCATTGGGATGGTACTTGTAATTCCTCTCGATTTCTTTCAGTGGGTTGAGTGTTTGATGTCAATAGAGTAGATTCTGGAGGCATCTAAGGTACTAACTACCAGAATTATATCACCCTAAGGTCTCCATCCTTTTATCTTTAGAAAGCAAGGATTAGGGGAGGTGACATCTAAGGTATCTGTT
>SJYF01000464.1:6574699-6589015 GCA_006410515.1 Procapra przewalskii | reverse complement strand
CACATATTCTGTCATGACTGATTTCTTTTGGAAATGAAAGACTAGTTGACTTTGCTGTTTCTAGAAATAAGACTTTTTTCTTACTCAATTCGTTCATATTAACATAATGTTCTCTTCCTAAGTAATTATCATAAAAATAGTGATGGTGGTAATAAGATGGTGATGATAATGCTAATAATAGTAATTGATGGCTTAATGTGGGTCAAGAATTGTGCTTAAAAACTCACAAAAGCCAGGAAGAATCACTATTATTACCTACATTTTAATAAGCAGGCAAATGGTGAAAAATTGTCACCTAATCAGAGAGATAGATTGTCCACTATCCATTAAGCAGTAGATTTTAATTCAAACCTTTGTTCCTGAAGCTGGAGACCTTCCTTCTCCTGTGACTCAATTGTACATAAGACAACAAAGAAAATAAAAACATTTTGCTCAAGAACTGCAATTGCCTGAACTGAGAGAATAGTGACTTCACAAGAGTTTCAATCACTGGAGTTTTATGTAAAATTTTCTCTATATTTTGTGTAAAACAGAAACATACCCACCTATTATTGAGAGCTAATAATGCCTTTCTTTATATTATGTGGTTATTTTAAACTGCCAGAATTTGTGGTATTGTTAGGGGCAGCCACTGATTGAAACAGCCCCCCCTGGCCAGGCACCATAGTAACCATTTGCATCAGTTGTTTATGACACGAGGTCCTGGCAAGGAACACAAAACTAATAAGCCGCCACCAAATGGAAGAATTCGGGCAAGGTCAAAAGGAGACACCACCTGTCCCACCACCTCCCAGAACCCTCCTCGCTGGCGTCCATCTCGGCTGAACAAGGCGTTTCACCAGGAAGGACTCTGAGTCAGAAGGACTGGCTGCAGACAACCCGGAAACGAGTCCCATCCACAAAATCTGAGATAAAACCTCCATAAAACCCGAGACTCTAGCCACGTGGCAGAACAGTCCTCCTGGGTTCCCTTACCCTACTGCTCTCCACCCAGGTGCCCTTTCTCAAAAATCTCTTGCCTTGTGAGCGCCCGTGTCTCCTCAGACAATTCATTTCCCAGTGTTACACAAGAGCCCCATTTCTGGCCCTGGAAGGGGTCCCCCTTCCTGCAACAGTACATTGCACAGAACATTTTGTCTTAAGAAAGTTCTAGGATCAATCATCTATTCCATCTGGGTGGAATACTTTTTTGCTTTCACAGGCAAAAAATACTCTTATGAGTTTTATTAATTTTTCAAGATACAGCCTGAGGTTTACAACCCTTATACAATTCTGGTTCACACCCTCAGATGTATTTAACTGTGCTGTATTTAAGTTGCTGTGGCTTCTGTACCTCACTCTATTACAGCATTTATCTTTTTATTGCTTTCTGAAACTACTTTATGTCTATCAACCCCTGCTAGCATGTGAGATAGGAGCCTGCTAGGGACAGGAATCTTATTCACTAGCCATTTACAGTGTTTACCATCATGTTACTTCTACAGTAGATCCTCAGTTAATATTCATCAATTACAACTTCATGTACAAATCAGCTTTTTACAAAGGATACACTTTTAAATTACTTTTTATTGGAGAGATCTTCCCTGTAGCTCAGATGGTAAAGAATTTGCCTGCAATGCAGGAGACCTGGATTCGATCCCTGGGTCAGGAAGATCCTCTGGAGAAGGGAATAGCAATCCACTTCAGTATTCTTGCCTGGAAAATCCCATGGATGGAGGAGCCTGGTAGGCTATAGTCCATGGGGTCCACACGACTGAGCGACTTCACTTCACTTCACTTCACTTCATTCTTGCTTGGAGAAACACATGGATATAGGAGCCTGACGTGCTACAGTTCATAGGGTCGCAAAGAGCCACACACGACTGAGCAACTAACACACACACATTGTTGCTTTACAATATTGCTAGTTTCTACTGTTTTTTTAAAATGTCTTAAATCAAGATTTTACCCCTCAATATTATTGGAGTATTGAAATTTTTACACTATATGGTTCAAACTTAGGTACTAATAACTTTACCTGTTGGTTTTCCCACATTTCTAAATCTTAAGAAACTTACAAATAGTCACAAGGGTAAAATAAATTTTAAATCTATTATTGCTATGAACTAGAACCATGAGAAATAAAAATAGAACCTAAAACATATATGGAAAAAATCTATGAAGATTAGTTAATGCTGATTTTAGAAGATTTTGGTTATTGTTTTGCTTCCTCCCCCAAATTAAACAGTCATAATCTGAAAATGCAATTAATTTCATTTTGACTACAAATGTTCTTTTTTTATACTCATACATAATTTACTAAGCAGTGTAACTCCTCACATTAAGTGTCTGAGTTTTGCAAGTCAAAGAGTGGGTCAGAATGTTGAATCAACTAAATAAAAAATGACAATTGTGTACAAAATTGCTATGAAAGCTGATTTTATATTCCCATAGCAAGTTCATATGTACCAGAATGCTTTTGATAGTCGTGAGAAGCTAAAACATAGAAAGACTCCTCCAGTTATCTGCCTGAAGTTTTCACTTTCTAGCCACTTTGTGGACCAGTGCTTATCATTCTATGTGGACTTGGTTTACGTAAACATTAGCGTTTTCTCGTCTCACCTAAAGAGCAAGCAGCTGAGTTATTAGGTGTGTGGCACACTGCTCAAAAAGCTCTTTGATATTCTCTGCAGCTTTTTATTTCCTCATGAAAAACATTCTGAAAATCCTGACACGTTTGGGAGTGATTAGACCTTGGCTACACTGCAGTTTTTCATTTCAGTAGGATCAATGACTTTTCCATAGGACATGATTTTGAGACCCTGTGGTACGGAGCAGGCTGATCATGCAATTCCAAGTTCAAAGTTCTAGGGTAATAGATCAATCACTATGAGAAAATATGAAGAAAATGGTTTATGCCTGTTCTTAGGGCAATGTAAGATTAACTGACAGCAAAATGGTGAGGAATCCAATCATTGTAACCTCGTCAGTCTCATTCAGACCTAAAGAAAGCTCCTATGCTTGCAATGCAATAAGTACAAAAACAAAAAACCCACACTCGAAAAATGTCAGTTAAATACTTAATACAAAATAGAGAAAATCACATTGGATAGCTTTAAGTTTACTTGATTTAATTTGTAGGAAAAATCTTAAAATAATGAGGAAATCTTAATCTGAATTCAAAAATTAAGATCTTTCAGGCAATTAGGAAAAGCATGACTGTTAAGTGACTTTTCCCAACAGATTAGGGTGCTGTAGGCAGGCAGTTCACAAAATGTGATTCCTTTGATGAAGCTAATAATGAATTTCAGGTAGAGTACATTCCAGGAATTTAGAATAGACTGAAATTACCCAGATCAGAGTCGTCAGATGCGAAAGCATTCCCCTTAGTTACTCCAGCTGTGCCGAGATATTACAGACCAGAGTGTATCTGAAGAGAAGTCACATCATGTACATTCTTTCCCCTCCTCCCATAGGGAGACATGACATCAACTTCAATAAAATTATTAAAAACACAAAGTAACAGGAAAATGATTTGAAAAATCACTCCTGGATTTTATTATAATGCTTGAATCCTTATGTCTTAAATTCTGAAATTCTGGGCAAACAAAAAGTGATGTTATATCTATATATTTACTATTGGTTTCTTTCATTATTTCTAGAAAGCTCATTTTTTCCACTCATGTGTTTTCTAGATCCCGTATACTTCCTGACATGTAAAACAGATCTGTATTTAATTTCACATTGATATGTGTGTCAATGTCTATGGCTATATCTAAAAAGATAACCATTTATATGGACATATAAATATGGGTGCATAACATTTTAACTATGGGGTAAATACTCCAGGAAATGGTGAAGGACAGGGAAGCCTGGCACACTGCACTCCATGGGGTTGCAAAGTATCAGACACGACTTAGCAACTGAAGAACAAAATATTTTATAGAAGATGTTAAGATCTTAGGAGAGGCTGTTTAATAACTTCAACTTGGGAGCCAAGTTGGATTGAGACCTGGCAATCCAGCCAGACCCTCATGTATGCTAAGGTGTGAGGCTACAAGTTCAAGGAGTCAGAGATCCAGATGCAAATCAAACCTTTGGGAAGGCTGATTAACCACTGTGGTGCTTCATTGAATTTGGCACCATAAAATGGGTTAGAATTGGTGAGTGAGGGTCTTATAGCAGAGAATTCATTTAGAGGGATCCAGACTAAACCACATCAGCAAAGGAAAACCCTGGAATGGCAGGCACCAGTCCTCCTTGGGAGGTGTTTCTGTTTGCATTTATTTATTTATTATGGGACTTGACCTCACTTACTAATTAGCACCTGGTAGCAATTTCAACTGGGCCTATGCACAGATCATTCTAGGAAGTAATTTTAAAGGTATTAATTAAGCTCTAAAGAGATCTTATCAAAAAATGCAAATGAACACATTTATAAAATTTCTCTGTATGCATTTGGCCACCTGCCTTCTTGTTTTGCCGCCTATTTTCACAGCCCTGACATATAGCAGTGAATATATTAACAGAAAAGAACACATCTAGAACTCTGACATAGTGTATATTTTTTCTCCTGGCAAGCCTTTTTCCCCTCTTATTTTGGTTCAGATGAGTATATCTTTTTTTTTTTTCAAAATCGACGTTTCTTTTAAAGCGTAAGATTTATTTTTACACTTCTGATTGCCACTGGAAGAGGAAAGACATTGTCACACACCAGACATTCTAATCCAGACATTATGCAACCACAGTGACAAGGATTAATAAAGATTAATTTGATTCCCACTTAAATAATCCTAGCACTTCAGCAATATTATTACAGGGCATACAGAAAAAGAATAGTTATCATCTGCTTTTGAAACATGCTTGGTTTGGGGTATAGCACGTTGTTGTCCAAGTCTGAAGCTCCCTTTTATTAAAGTGTTTCCTAGCTACATTTTTCTAAGAAACTACAGCTAGGCAATAGGATTTGTGAGGCAAAGTTTAATGTATGGGTGGGGAAATATCATTCTTCAAATAGCCACTTTGCTGAGTTTGCTTAACTTCTTTCTTTTTTGAAATATTGTTACTTGCATTTTTATTTATTTATTTATTTAGCTTTTGTCACTGTGTGTGTGTGGGGGGGGGCGGATCTTAGTTCCCCCACCAACGAGCAAACCCATGTCCTCTGTTATGAGAGTGTGTAATTAACTACTCAGCCAACAGGGAAGTCCCTTGTTACTTGTATTTTTAAATGGAACACACAATTTATTTTAAAGACAGCTTTATAATGCTAGTTCAGACTTCATTAAGAGTTTTTATCAAACCAGTTGTGTCTTCTCAAGGCTACATAATCATTCTTCTTTGTTTTAATTTTTCAAATGCTCACTTAGCAAGAACAAACCCAAGCACATTCTCTTTCCTTACTCCCAAAGTGGCCACTTGAATGAACCAAACGATGACTTGTTTTCCTTGGATAAACACAAGGTGAGGTCCTTTGAAGGCTCTAGGGTAAAGAAAGTAGTGCTAATATAAGCAAACAAGGAGGGATAAAAGCACCAGCACCTACAGATTTCTTTCCTTCTTTCTTTTTTGTGGATTTCTCCCTTAAAGAAGTCATTCGATTCAGCCTCATACTAATTGAGGCTCTGAGATTTACTTGGCCTGTGAGTGAAAGAATTATTACTCAGCATTCTGAAACTGGGAGGAAAGGATTCTGCATCAGCTAAACTCTGTTAGGACTGTTGTATTAAAGTACACAGATTGGGTGGCTTAAATAATGAAAATTAATTGTTTCATAGTTCTGGATGTTAGTCCAAAATTGACCTGTCAGAAGGGCTGGCTCCTTCAGAAAGTGATGGGCAACAGTCTATCCCATGCCCGTCTCCTAGTTTCTGAGAGTCTCAGGTGATCCCGAGCTTGTAGACGTATTCCCGCTGTGTGGTCACATCTACATCTGTCTGTGTTTGCTTGTTTTGTGTGCAAATTTCCCCTTTAACAAGGACACTAGTCATAGCATGGTGGATTAGAAACCACAGTAATGAATCACTTTAACTTGATGAACTTTGTAAAGACCCTATTTAATGCTTTTTCTAAATGTGTATTTTAATTGGAGGAAATTGCTTTCCAATGTTGTGTTGGTTTCTGCTATAAACAATGTGAATCAGCTATATGTCTACATATATCCCCTCCCAGTTGAGCCTCCCCATCCCCCATCACACCACTCTAGGTCATCACAGAGTACCAAGCTGGACTCCCTGTGTCATATAGCAGCTTCCGACTCAGTTCAGTTCAGTCACTCAGTCCTGTCTGACTCTTTGCGACCCCATGGCCTCCTTGTCCATAACCAACTTCCAAAGTTTACTCAGATTCATGAACATTGAGTTGGTGATCCCATATAGCCATCTCATCCTCTGTCATTCCTTTCTCTTCCTGCCTTCAGTTTTTCCCAGCATCAGGGTCTTTTCCAAAGAGTCAGCTCTTTGCATCAGGTGGCCAAAGTATTGGAGTTTTAGCTTCAGCATCAGTCCTTCCAATGAATATTCAGGACTGACTTCCTTTAGGATGGACTGGTTGAATCTCCTTGCAGTCTAAGAGACTCTCAAGAGACTTCTCCAACACCACAGCTCAAAAGCACCAATTCTTTGACACTCAGGTTTCTTCATGGTCCAACTTTCACAACCATACATGACTACTGGAAAAACCATAGCTTTGACTATGTCTTCACAAAAGAAGACTATTTAAGTAGTCTTCACAAGAGAAGACTCTGCACATGGGCATCACCAGAGGGTCAAGACCGAAATCTGATTGATTATATTCTTTGCAGCTTCAAACTAGCTATCTATTTTATATATGACAGTGTATATGTCAGTTCTACTTTCTCCATTCGTCCCACTATCTTCTTCCCTAGTAGGGTCCACAAGTCCCATTTTCTACGTCTGTGTATCCCTGCCCTGAAGCATATTTACTAAAACTGGAATTATATACAGAAGGTTAGCATGGTCCCTGGGCAAGGATCCTATTTCTCAATAACATTCCATTCAAAGATACTAGGGGCTAATACTTCAAGATATCTTTTTTTGGGGGGGAGGGGCAGTGGTGCAGATTCAATTCACAAGTATATGTTACCTTTGATATTGCTAGAGGTAGACATTATGGACTATAGTTTCCAGAATCAGCACCATACCTCTCCTTTCTTTCCTTCTTATCTTGACTCTATTAATTTTTCCGCAGTTCTTTAACCTTGACGTGGAGTAATGTCAAAAGCTAAAAATCCTCTCATTTCTAAAATGGGATTTCTAGGCCTGTGGTATTTCATCCTGCAGAAACAAGAACTACGTCTGTTTGCCTTCACTCAACAAATTTGCCTTCAGTCTCTTCTGTGCATAGAAACTGGATGTCTTGGGGGACAAGAGAAATGGAAGGTGTCCCTCCAAGCAGGCAAAGGAGAGTGGCATGCTTTATGGGGTCAGACTGTGAGGTTCAAAATTTGCCTCCACCAGTGGTATATTTGGGCTAATTATTTGGCTTCTTCAGTTCAGTTTCAGCTCAGTCGTGTCTGACTTTTTGCGACCCCATGAACTGCAGCACGCCAGGCCTCCCTGTCCATCACCAGGGAGTTCACTCAGACTCACACCCATCGAGTCCGTGATGCCATCCAGCTGTCTCATCCTCGATCGTCCCCTTCTCCTCCCGCCCCCAATCCCTCCCAGCATCAGAGTCTTTTCCACTGAGTCAACTTTTCGCATGAGGTGGCCAAAGTACTGGAGTTTCAGCTTTAGCATCATTCCTTCCAACCAACACCCAGGACTGATCTCCTTAAGGATGGACTGGTTGGATCTTCTTGCAATCCAAGGGACTCTCAAGAGTCTTCTCCAACACCACAGTTCAAAAGCATCAATTCTTTGGTGCTCAGCTTTCTTCACAGTCCAACTCTCACATCCATACATGACCACTGGAAAAATCATAGGCTTGACTAGATGGACCTTTGTTGGCAGAGTAATGTCTCTGCTTTCGAATATGCCATCTAGGTTGGTCATACTTTTCCTTCCAAGTTTTGCTTTTTATGTCTCCACTATTTTGATGGTCACACTGATAATTTCTTTTTGTTGTTCAGTCACTCAGCCATGTTCAACTCTTTGTGACCCCATGGACTACAGCATGCCAGGCTTCCCTGTCCTTCACTGTCTCCTGGTGTTTACTCAAACTCATGCCATGCAACCATCTCATCCTCTTGTCATCTCCTTCTCCTCCTGCCATCAGTCTTTTCCAGCATCAGGGGCTTTTCTTCGCACCAGGTGGCCAAAGCATTGGAGCTTCAGCTTCAGCATCTGTGGTCATATTTCTAGCTTTTTTTTTCTGGTTAAAATAGAAGCTACTTAATTAATGGTAGCACTTCAGGGGACTCATACTTAACACTCTTCCATGGACTGCCTAAAGGTTTGCAAAGCTTTCAGAACAAAGATCAAGGGTAACTGAAATGTCCAGCATAAAAAGCATTATAATTACACAGGATGTAAGAAGTTCCTTGAGTGTAGTGCTTTTATTGTCATTTTGTTAACAGATTGGTAAAGAATAACTCACATTTTGATAAAACTTTGAAATTAATACTCATCATAATCAGTGGGTATTATTATCAATAAATCATTTTTGAAGCTACATCCCAATGATGTGCCAAACCAATTTGATATTAGGCAATTCCTCAAAAATCTTCTTTTCACTTGGGCTCTACTGTGCTTATTGGAATAGTTGATTTTTGTTCCTCTAAGAGATATGGTGTTGGATATTTTGAGAATACATTGCTACAAAAGTCTAGATTTTGAAATTGGGAAGGAAAATCACTGTATTTGCTGCAGTCAAAATGTTTTGAGTAGAGACTTCTCTGGTGATCCAGTGGTTAAGACTCAATGCTCCCCATGCAGGGGGCATGGGATCAATCCCTGGTTGGAGAAATAAGATTCTGCATGCCACACAAGGTGGCCAAGAAATTAAAAAAAAATTAAAAAGAAAAAGAAATTGAGTAGTCATATTAAGGACACAGTTTTGGCTCAGATGGTAAAGAATCTGCCTGCAATGCAGGAGACCCAGGTTTGATCCCTAGGTCAGGAAGATCCCCTGAAGGAGGGAATGGCAACCCACTGCAGTATTCTTGCCTGGAGAATTAGGACGGAGAAGACTGGATGGCTATTGCCCATGGGATTGCAAAGAGTTGGACATGACTGAATAACTGTCGCTTTCAGTGACACTGAATAACTTCACTTTGAGTCAGTTGAGTCATTCAGTCCTATCCAACTCTTTGTGATCTCATGGACTATAGCCCACCAGGCTTCCCTGTCCATCACCAACTCCCAGAGCTTACTCAAGCTCATGTCCATTGCATAGGTGATGCCATCCAACCATCTCATCCTCTGTTGTCCCCTTCTCCTCCTGCCTTCAATCATTCCCAGCTTCAGGGTCTTTTCCAGTGAGTCAGTTCTTCACATCAGGTGGCCAAAGAACTGGAGTTTCAGCTTCAGCATCAATCCTTCGAATGAATATTCAGGATTGATTTCCTCTAGAATGGACTGGTTGGATCTCCTTGAAGTCCAAGGAACTCTCAAGAGTCTTCTCCAACATGACAGTTCAAAAACATCAATTCTTCGGTGCCCAGCTTTCTTTATAGTCCAACTCTCAAATCCATGCATGACTAATGGATAAACCATTGCTATGACTATGCAAACTTTTTTGGAAAAGGAGTGTCTCCGCTTTTTATATGCTGTCTAGGTTGGTCATAATTTTCCTTCCAAGCAGCAAGAGTCTTTTGATTTCATGGCTGTAGTCACCATCTGCAGTGATTTTGGAGCCCAAGTAAATAAAGTCTCTCATTCTTTCCATTTTTTTCCTGATCTATTTGCCATGAAGTGATGGGGCCAGATGTCATGATCTTTGTTTTCTGAATCTTGAGCTTTAAGCCAATGTTTTCACTCTCCTCTTTCACTTTCATCAAGAGGCTCTTAAGTTCTTCTTTGCTTTCAGCCATAATGGTGGTGTCATCTGCATATCTGAGGTTATTGTTATTTCTCCCAGCAGTCTAGATTCCAGATTGTGTTTCATCCAGCCCTTTCATTTTGCATGATGCACTCTGTGTATAAATTATATAAGCAAGGTGACAACATACAGCCTTGACATACTCCTTTCCCAATATGGAACAAGTCTGTTATTTCAGGTTCAGTTCTAACTGTTGCTTCTTGACCTGCAATCAGATTTCTCAGGACACAGGTTGAGTGGTCTGGTATTCCCATCTCTTGAAGAATTTTCCACAGTTTGTTGTGATCCACACAGTCAAAGGCTTTGGCATAGTCACTAAAGCAGAAGTTAGTGTTTTTCCAGAACTCTCTTGCTTTTTTTTAGAAACTTCTTTAGACTGCATGTAACCTGCCTTCCCACATCTCTCCTTCATTCAGGATTGCACTGGACTCTACCAGTCCCTCCCCGTATGCTTCCTCAGAGGCACTTTCTCTAATAAACGTTTTGCTCATTTAATCTTACCTCAGCTTCTGCTTCTTGGGGGCTTGGAATCAGAGGGAGTCACGCACATCTCAGTGGCAGGAAATGGGCATGTTACTGAGAGCTTTTAATGTCAGTCACCACAGTCCTGCGGCTTGTAGGCTTGAGTTGCTGTCGAGCTGGGGCAATTATCATCACCCCTTGTTTCCATGTCACTAATTACCTCTCAGTGTGTCTTCCACAGAGGAACTGAGTTTCACGGAGTCTGGAGAAGATCGTAATTGTGCATTACTTACATGTTCCATATTAAGCTTTAACGAACACAAGCAACAGGAGCAGAATGCACTCGGTGTCTTAGTCTAGTCCTACTAGTAAATAACAAAGTAGGGAGCACACATACAAATCCCAAACATTTTAAACCTCTTTTTCATACAGTCACAGAATCAATAGTTATTTTACAGGAATTGATTTCGTTTATTCATAAAACTATCTATGGCTATCAATCCAAGTGATCTTGTCATTAATTGAAGAGAAAACTGAAGAGAATAAAATGTATGCCCCACGACTGTGATTGTGATTATAATAAGTATAACAAACAGAATAAGTCCAGAAATGCATTTTGATGTTTTTTTTCTCCTCAAACATGCTCATCCCACAGTTTTCTTCTTAAATAAATGATGCCTCCATTAAATAACCCAGAATCTGTGGTTTCATTTTTGTGGGGTTTTTTGTTGTTTTTTTTTGTTGTTGTTTTTGGCTATGACATTAAGCATGGGGATCTTACTTCCCCAACCAGGGATCAAACCTATGTCCCCTGTGTTAGGAGCATAAAATCCTAACTACCGAACCACCAGGGAAGTTCCTGTGATTTCATCTTTGACCCCTCTCTTTTGCTCACTTACCAGCAACTGAACACCCTTCTTTAGATATGTAGTCTGACTACCCCTTAACTCCTGTAACACTGCCAGGCTGGACCCCTGCAAAGCTCCCCCTAGTCTGGCTGTTTCCAGATTCCCTGTCACAATCCACTCCCCACGTAACAGCCAAAATGAGCCCCAAAATGCAGCTTCCTCCTGCTGGGTTTCCTTCCTCCTCCAAATGACCCTAGTAATAGAACCCAAGATGACCCCATCCCAGTTGTTCTTTGGGAAAAAATAATGCATTCTTTAGGGCTTCTCAGGTGGCACAGTGGTAAAGAATCTGCCTGCCAATGCAGGAGATGTGGGCGTGATCCCTGGGTCAGGAAAATCTGCTGGAGATGGAAATGGCAAGCCACTCCAGTGTTCTTGCCTGGGAAATCCTGTGGACAGAGGAGAATGCTGAGCTATAGTCCATGTGATCGCAAAAGAGTCAGACATAGCAACTAAGCAACCACAAATATATATTAAATTATATATATACAGGTATAATCATTTCAATCATTTTAGTAAAAATGTGTCAACTCCTACATCTATTTTATATCCTTGCAAGCAATTTTCACATTCAAGAAATATTCAAGATAAAATGTGTTTAGCGCAGATATGGGAAAAGTGCCTAAGCACTAAAATAATTATTTTCTTTTTGAAAATGCAGTTTTGATTTTGTAGTCTGGAGAATGTTGGTGGTTGTTTTTCTCCAAACATTTTCTTCCATTTATTTAGTTGATACCATTGCAACATTAATAAGAGATATATTTTTAGGTATTCTATACTTTGATGCAAGCGTCTTCCTATCCTATTTTTAGCATATGTTGTTTCTATAAATGGAGCTCTACATTCACCACTTTTCAAGCGACTAATTGGATAAAATATTTATCTCTAAATGTTAGGTTATGCAGAGTCACTCACTATTCCATTTTTCAGAACTATGTTCATGGATCCCAATTTCAAATTGGTCTTATACGTCACTTACCACCACTGTTAAGGAACTGTTGAGAATTTATGGCTTTCTTCTCAATTTCCCATTTCAGCACCCCAGGGTAATTAAATGGATTTTTGTGATAGTAAATCAGAATCTTTATCCTTATCTCTCTTAGTCCAACCATCCTTAATCTTTTTATAGTATTTTTTCTGAGCCCTTTTTGAATATCTCCAAAAATCCCATCAAGCACACAGAGACATGTTCTAAACTTTCGATGTTCATTCAGTCTCTATAAGCAGAGATGCTCAAACCATCCTTGGAGCTCTGAGAGAAGAGAAGAGTTACAAAGTTGTGGGACACTGATCACTTTTTTGCTGCTTTGAAAAAGATGCCCTGATTGGGTTCCCAGCATGAGTTTTAAATGTACTATAAAATTTTGCAATACCCGATCACTCTAGGTAAAAATATTAGAAATCTGACTACCATGGATATAAAAGCTGAAGTCCAGCACACAGTTCATTAGTTGAGGCTGTCTGCACTCTTCCCCTGTCTTCTCTGCCCAGCTCTTTCTATTCAAAACAAACTAAGCTGCTATTTACAATATCATATATTTAACTTCATTTTGCCAACCCCAGAACCATCTCCACATCTACTTTCCTCTTTTAATTCTTCATTTATTTTTGGCTGTGCTGGGTCTTTGTTGTTGCATGAACTTTCCCCTTCTTGTGATAAGTGGGGGTTATTCTCTGTTTGTAGTGTGTGGGCTTTTCATTATGGTTGCTTTGCTTGTTGAAGAGCAGGAGCTCGAGGGTGTGTGGGGCTTTGGTATTTGCAGCGTGTGGGCTCAGTAGGTCTCACTCCCAGGTCCTGGAGCACAGGCTCAAGCGTTGTGGCACACGGGCTTAGCTATTCCACTGCAAGTGGGATCTTCCCAAACCAGGGACTGAGCCCACGTCTTGAGCTGCCAAGGAAACCCCTTTGATTCTTATAATACTAGTATTGCTTAAATTCTGTCTCCTTTTGTGAGCACTCAGGTGACTCCTAGATGGAGATCCTGTAGTTTCTTATGATTGGTACGGTTTATTTTTATTTAATGTCACTGATATTATACATGGTATTGCTTCTATTCTTTAATACACCATAGAGCACCTCAAGTAATTTCTAAGTCTCATGGTGGAGTGCAGTAAGATTTTGTCCCCTATTGCTTAACGTGGTACTTTTACCAGAACGGAAAATGGATAGATATGAGAGTGGTGCATAGTGGTGACCATTATAGAATAATGGTGTATGAAGGGGGGAACCTCCAGTGAGTATATTTTTATTGATTTTTAATTGCAGATCTTCATTGACTTACCTTGATGTTCAATTCAGTTCAGTTCAGTCACTCACTTGTGTCCAACTCTTTGCGACCCCATGAACAGCAGCACACCAGGCCTCCCTGTCCATCACCAACTCCTGGAGTTCACTCAGACTCACGTCCATCAAGTCCGTGATGCCATCCAGCCATCTCATTCTCAGTCATCTCCTTCTCCTCCTGCCCCCCAATCCCTCCTAGCATCAGAGTCTTTTCTAATGAGTCAACTCTTCGCATGAGGTGGCCAAAGTACTGGAGTTTCAGCTTTAGCATCATTCCTTCCAAAGAAATCCCAGCGTTGATCTCCTTTAGAATGGACTGGTTGGATCTCCTTGCAGTTCAAGGGACTCTCAAGAGTCTTCATTCCAATAAGCCTATCATCAGTTGAGAATATCCTAAAATCGAAAATACATTTAATACCTCTTACTTAGCCAAAGAATGCTCAAACTGCCAAACAATTGCACTCATCTCACACGCTAGTAAAATAATGCTCAAAATTCTCCAAGCTAGGCTTCAGTAATACGTGAACTGTGAAATTCCTGATGTTCAAGCTGGTTTTAGAAAAGGCAGAGGAACCAATGATCAAATTACCAACATCCGCTGGATCATGGAAAAAGCAAGAGAGTTCCAGAAAAACATCTATTTCTGCTTTATTGACTATGCCAAAGCCTTTGACTGTGTGG
>SJYF01000464.1:6546642-6561865 GCA_006410515.1 Procapra przewalskii | reverse complement strand
AGGGAGTTCATGGTTCACATATTGCTGAAGCCTGGCTTGGAGAATTTTGAGCATTACTTTACTAGCATGTGAAATGAGTGCAACTGTGTGGTAGTTTGAGTATTCTTTGGCATTGCCTTTCTTTGGGATTGGAATGAAAACTGACTTTTTCCAGTCCTGTGGCCACTGCTGAGTTTTCCAAATGTGCTGGCATATTGAGTGCAGCACTTTCACAGCATCATCTTTCAGGATTTGAAACAGCTCAAATCCTCCTAAATTATCCCTCTTCCCACCCCCATTTTGGTAACCATAAGTTTTATTTTCTATGTCTGTGGGTCTATTTGTATTGTATAAATATTTTCTCAAGACTAACACGTTAGACTTTCTTTTCCTTATCTACATCTTCTTGAGTTCTTCATTGGGTATGATCAAGATCATTGAGACAGGAAGTGGAGATTCCCAATTGGTATCTTAATTCAGCTATATTTGAGTAGCTTTAGTATGCTTTGGAAGGACTGATGCTAAAGCTGAAACTCTAATACTTTGGCCACCTCATGCGAAGAGTTGACTCATTGGAAAAGACCCTGATGCTGGGCAGGAGGAGAAGGGGATGACAGAGGATGAGATGGCTGCAGGGCATCACCAACTCGACATACATGAGTTTGAGTGAACTCTGGGAGTTGGTGATAGACAGGGAGGCCTGGTATGCTGCTATTCATGGGGTTGCAAAGAGTTGGACACAACTGAGCGACTAAACTGAACTGAACTGAATTGAGTATGCTTCTTATGTGAATAGAGATTGAGTTGAAGCCAAAGAGATCTCTTTCTGAGTTATCAATGCCTTTCCATTCCTTTAGTATTCTTAGATCCATTTTTAGGACTATAAATAATAAGTGTTTATTATAGAAAAATTTTATATCATGGGTTTGCAAAGAGTCGGACACAACTGAGCGACTGAACTGAACTGAACTGATTTATATATAATACAAAGACTAAGAGCAATCATGACCTCAGTACTTACTGATTAGTACTTACTGTTAATAATCCCTTGAACTTCCTCTTTTAGTGTGACTATAGTACTTTAAAAAAAGGTGATGATATGAGGCAAGGATTTTTTTTTCTCTGTTTTACTTCCAGCAACTAGAATTACTTGTGACCCACGATAGTTCTCCAGCAAAATTTGCTGAATTACTGAAATGAAGGTTTTCATATTCCTGATTCCCCTTATTTGCATTCTCAAGGGTTTGCCCATATCTTTAAATATTCTTTACAGTCATTATTTTTAAGGGAGCAGTCCCTTTTCCACTCATCAGTTCTATCTGCCCAGGAAATCATTATCAAAGGTTTAGCATGTTTCTCAACCACCATGTTTTCGGAGGCAAATGACACACCCCAGGGTAAGCTGTCCAGAAACGCAGAGTCAGTATTTTGGTCTCCGTGTGTGAGAGGCCGAGCGCCACAGCCACCGTCTGGATCTGGTTTGGCAGTGCTCTGGCTCTTCTTCTGTGCAGGTCTCCCATCTTCACTCTTCATCGTGTGTGCACTTCAGGCGGACTCCCTTCCAGTAGCTAAATGCCAGCAGTCCCCAGGTACCCCTGCAAGACGGCTTCCAGTGCAGGATGCCCCTGCAAGACGGCTTCCAGTGCAGGAGAGCGCGCCGTCCGCCCTCAGAGACGGTCTCATCTCCACTTTAAGCATGGAGAGACCGTGGCTTCACGTGGTTTCATTACTAGAATTTAGAAAGCTGCTTCAGTAGACAGGAGCTTACTCTCTTCTGGGAATCTCTTGCCCGGGAGATTAAACTACTCGATAAAGCCACTGATGACAGACTCCCTCAGCGGCTCCCTTCAAGGCGATGTCTTGTTCACTTGGGCTGCAAGCCTCTTCCTTGGGGCAACTGATGACTTAGCTGAACAAGAAGTGAAAGTGAACATTGCGTCTGACTCTTTGTGACCCCATGGACTATACAGTCCATGAAATTCTCCAGGCCGGAATACTGGAGTGGGTAGCCTGATGCCAAGAGCTGACTCATTGGAAAAGACCCTGATGCTGGGGAAGACTGAAGGGGGAAGGAGAAGGGGACCACAGAGGATGAGATGGTTGGATGGCAGCACCGAGTCCATAGACATGAGTTTGGGTAAACTCCGGGAGTTGGTGATGGATAGGGACGCCTGGGGTGTTGCAGTCCATGGGGAAGAGTCGGACATGACTGAGTGACTGAACTGAACTGAGCCTTTCCCTTCTCCAGAGGATCTTCCCAACCCAGGGATCAAACTCAGGTCTTTCACATTGCAGGCGGATCGTTTACCAGCTGAACCAAAAGGGAAGCTAGAGAATACTGGAGTGGGTAGCCTATCCCTTCTCCAGCTTATCTTCCCGACCCAGGAATGGAACTGGAGCCTCCTGAGTTGCAGGCAGATTCTTTACCAATTGAGCTGTCAGGGAAGCCCCAGCTGAGCAAAGATCACGCTAATTAAAGCACTGTTCTTTGTCCAGGCTTGTTTCCGGGTTCTCACCTCACTCTGAGCACTAATTTTAAATTAATATTTCATACACTTTGCTCCATCCAACTCAGATCCCTTGATTGAAAGACCTGATTTAAACCGCCCAAACCCAGAGCATGGAGCCCTATTCTGACATTTTCATCCTGATATTACTGACTCCATCAAAGCAGTATTCTAATTGGTCCTGTTGGAATGAACTGGGCTTTCGTTAGAATTCCCAATCACATGGCAGTTATACCTCCAGTCTTATAGTGAAATCTAGGTAAAGGTTGAAAACATCTGTGTTCTAGAACAAATCTAGATGAACATTTTTCAAATTATACTTAAAAAAAACTAAGTCAAGAACACCAAGCCTAAGTATATTTTACTGAAGACATTTTCTAATTCATGTTAAAAAGATTTCAGTGTGTTTGAATCAAACATTGGTTGATTGATTTTATACTCAAATTCAAATATTGCTTTGAAAAAAATTCCAATAGTATTTTCTTCAAACTGGGAACTCATGTGTTTGCCAAAAAAATAAATTGCATTCTATCCTTGAATGCGTTGAATCCATTTGACATATAAAATGCATTAGGTCTGAGTAGAGGCCAAACTAAGCAGAGTGTTTTCACTCATCCTTGCAGTTTAAGCTGGTGAACATATGACCTAATATATAATCCATGATTTATGAATTGCTGTGAAATGTGTTATAAAACGAAAAATAAACCTTATTATTTGTATATCCAAATTTGATACCATTTTCAATTCATCTCGAATTATATAGCATTCTTTCCTAAAAGCTGTGTCATATTTTATTGCCATACCCCTATAACCATTGTATTGCTCAATATCAAAAGTATAAAATAACTTTTACAATGTCAGAAGTTCTGTACATCTTCTCTGACCTACTCTTTTCTTGGACACATCTTTAGGACATGTCTATTTCTTCCTATATTCATGATGGACTGATCTCATTCTTTCTGTCTTCTCTTTGCCCTTCAAGATGGGAGATGAAATGTGCCATTGCTGAAATTGCTGGGATAACATTTAGTTTAAAAGTAGGCATTTATTTTAAATCCACCATCTTCAGGGGATAATATTGTATCTCTGGGGAGACTCTTCCCTCAATGAATTCATAGTAACCTTTGGAAGCAAAAATCTTAAAATGTTTAATGTGAAGGTGAAGTCACTCAGTCGTGTCCAACTCTTTGCAACCCCGTGGACTATAACCTTCTAGGCTTCTCCGTCCATGGGGTTCTCCAGGCAAGAATACTGGAGTGGATTGCCATTTCCTTCTCCAGGGGATCTTCCCAACCCAGGGATCGAACCCAGGTCTCCCGCATTGGAGGCAGACGCTTTAACCTCTGAGCCACCAGGGAAGCCATGGTAAAGGTGAAGGTGAAGTCACTAAGTCGTGTCTGACTCTGATAAGTGATAAAGAGGGCCTTCCCAGGTGGCCTTACTGGTTAAAAGAAAAAAAAAATGCCAGTAGATGCAAGAGATATGGGTTCAATCCCTGGGTCGGGAAGATCACCTGGAGGAGAGCATGACAACTGACTCCAGTATTCTGGCAGGCTCCAGTCCATGGGGTCACACAGAGGCAGACATGGCTGAAGTGACTTGGCATGCATGCAACTGATAAAGAAATGTACAGGGTGACTTTTTGGGAGATAGGAAAGGTGTTTAATTTAGAAGAAAAGTGAAAATGAAGTTGCTCACTTATGTCTGACTCTTTGCGACCCCATGGACTGTGGCCTACCAGGCTCCTCAGTCCATGGAATTTTCCAGGCAAGAGTACCGAGTGGGCTGCCATTTCCTTTTCCAGGGATCTTTCCAGTCCAGGGATTGAACCTGGGTCTCCCACACTGCAGGCAGACGCTTTACTGTCTGAGCCACCAGGGAAGCTCAATTTAGAAGAAAGGTAAAATATAAAAATACTTAAGCAGAAATCAATTTTACACCCTCTCCCACAGAACTCCTGTAATATTATAGCTGAATAAAGACACAGCAAAGGCTCGAGAAGAAAAAAAAAAAAGAAGAAAAAGACACAGCAAAGAAAGTGAACGTTTTGCCTGGGGTGATAAAATTAGCTTGTGGAAGATAAACAGTGGTGGCAAAAATCCAGGTTCATTAACCCTGACCTTGGACTTTTACATCAAGTTTTACTCATACAACTCTCAAAACTCAACAACAGCAAAAGCTTGATTATAAAATGAGCCAGATTCTTAACAGATACCTCATCAAACAAGATACACAGGTGGCAAATGACATATCAAAGATCCTCCACATCGTACATCCTTCAGTTAGTTCTGTCTGACTCTTGGACTGTAGAGTCTGTGACCCCAGACTGTAGAGTCTGGACACACGTGGTAGGTAGCCTACCTACCACATTCCTGCTTCCATGGGATTTTCCAGGCAAGGGTACTGGAGTGGGTTGCCATTTTCTTCTCCAGAGGATCTTCCCGACCCAGGGAATCGAACCTGAGTCTCCCGAATTGTAGGCAGACGTTTTACGGTCTGAGCCACCAGGGAAGCCTTAGGGAGTGGAAATAAAACACCAGTTAAGTACCAAAGAAGACCTATTAGAATGTCCCAAATTTAGAACACCAGCAACACTGAATGCTAGGAAGGATAGGGAACAACAGCAATTTTTTATTCTTTTTATTTTTTGCTCATGGGGATAGCTACCGGATAAAAGAATATTTGGAAGTTTCTTACAAAAACTAAACATATTCCTACCCTATAATTCAGCAGTCACAGTCCTTGATATCTACTCAAAGGAGATGAAAACTTACGTCCACATAAAAACCTGCTGAATGATCTGTATTGTAGCTTTGATTATACTCTGTCTTGCATTGATCATATTGCTTTTCCAATCAACTATTTTAAGATCATTTATTTTTTTTCTGTTCTGCATATAGATAGAGAAGGAAATGGCAACCCACTCCAGTACTCTTGCCTGGAGAATCCCATGGAGGGAGGAGCCTAGTTGGCTACAGTCCATGGGGTCGCAAAGAGTCGGACACAACTGAACGACTTCACTTTCACTTTCTTTCTGCATATAGAAAGATGACTGCATATTAAAGCATCTCAATAAACAATTTTTGAAGAAATCAATATATTTTAAATTTCTTAGAACTTAAATCTCCCAATAATTTTTTCATGGAAATAAAAATTTAGAAAGACATGATATTTAAATGCTTTATGGGGTCCCTGGTGGCTCAGTGGTAAAGAATCTGCCTGCCAGTGCAGGAGACATGGGCTCGATCCCTGGGTCCAAAAGATCCCCTAGAGAAGGAGATGGCAATCCACTTGGGTATTCTTGCCTGGAAAATCCATGGACAGAGGACCCTGGAGGGTTATAGTCCATAGGGTCACAGGAGAGTCAGATAAAACTTAGCTACTAAACAGCAACAGTGACAACAAAAAGGGCTTCTAATACTGATGATCTGTATGTATTAACTAATATCTCTGTAAGTTAAATTTATATGAATCATGTTTTGCTTAAAAAGTTAGTAACATATAAAATAATATCTTTAGTAGTGAATTTCTTTAACTTATTTCTTCAAGTTATTGAGCATTGCACTAAGACATAAGTAGAGAATAAGCCTCGCCTATAAGTAATCAAAATTCTGGCTCTTATACAGCTCTTAGTTTGTTCTTGTACATGATTCTCTAAATCAACCATCTGATTTCTTTCCAAATCATCTGACACTGTTATATAGTAGAAGATAACTGTTTTCGTATTTCATTTTCTTTTCCTACCAATAGCCAGATAATAATAAAGTTGAATTCTAAAAATCTCCTTTATTTCTCAGTGGGATTGGTTGACACATACGAGTTTATGATATCTCTAAATAAAATTTACCTAAACTTGCTAGGGAAATAAAACATGACAGACTCTAGAATAGTACTGTTAGCCGAAAAATGTGGAAGGATGTTACACTTCCAGAAAATAGCCTGCTTGCAATGTTTTGCTCAGTTTCTTCTGAGTTACTGCACATGCTACCAACTAACTAAATATTGTTAATTAGTATAAAAGAATTATTAAACATAATCAGAGGAGACTTTTGATATTGAGAAAGGAAATATTTTGGGCTGGACATTTTTACTCATTAGTAATGTTATTTAGAGTCAGTTATTCAGATGAGTGCTAAACTTTGCATAGATTTAGCAGTAAAATCCTGAGACAGTGAATTTCCAGGCATTACTTTTTATCACTTTAAATTCAATGACCGCATAAAAATATGAAATGGGAAATGAGTTTGGCTTACATGGCTCTCCAAATTGGCTTGATTACTACTTTCAATACAACAGACTCTTAAATTAATGAAAGATGTGAAAACGAGTGTCAGTATTTGCTTTTACTGAGTTGAGAAGTAATTCTTCTCAATTATTTCAAAATGCATCCAAAGTTTCATTTGTGAAGAACTTCCATAATTGGCATCTGTTAATCATTTCAGAGTTTAATATGACAGTAAAGGCAGAGAGGAAGAGTTTCAGGGGAAATTAATTTTGTTTGGATTCTTTGGCAAGGGGATGATTAGAAAGAAAAGTCTAGCTGGAATAATGATTAAAACAACATTTCTTATTAAAGGGCTTTTGTAGAGAGTTGGAAATTTTCTCAAAATGTTTAAGTTTAAGGTTAAAATAAAGAATCAAACATTTAAAAATGTAATAGGAGGGAGATTTCTATAATTTAAAATTGTATTGAAAACATAGGCACATTTTTCCTCTTGGCATAACAATTCAAACATAGTTTTAGCTGCCTGCTTGTTGAATACTTGGCCTTTCCAAGGCAATCCATTATGTGTAATGTGTAAGCAATGGCAAATGGTAACTATCATTACCAGGTGGTTATTTGCAATGCAAATTTTAAACCCTAACTCATAGATGGTTGGCTCTGGCAGTTGCCAAACAGCTGGGCTTTGAACCCTTAACCCATAGAATAACCAACACTGTAATTCCACAAGAATTTCTCCAAATATATTAATTTTTCCCAGTGTCATTCATCATGATTATCCATGGCACCTAGTAATCCAATGTGGTGTTAGAGACACCATACAATTGAATTAGACAGGCAGGGTCCTTCTTCCTTGGGAAATAATTTTCAAATAAAATATAACACATGAAAAATTAATGAGGATATTCATTAAATATAGCCACTATTTATAAATTTAAATTTGCCTTTTTTGTCATACAAATGCTCCGCAGTCACTTTTGTTCTGGCATTTTCCCTATAATATTACTAAAGTTGCCTGCAAACATTACTGATGACTTAATGACCAGCATTAGCTCTTAACCTTCTTGCTTAGTCTGCAGGTACTATTATTGACCATCCCTTCTTTCTTTCCTTCTTTTTTTTTGAGAAATTTTTTTTTCCTGCACTTTTGAAAGATAAATTTCAGGACACAGAATTCTAGGTTGCTGTTTATTTCTCCCAACATTAAAAAAAAAAAGACTTTCCAGTCTTATTGAACTGTAATTAACAAAACTGAAATATTGACTATTTAAAGTGTACAATGTAATGATTTGGTAGGCATTATGAAAAGATTGTTCCCCATTGAGTTAATCAACCCATCCACCCCCTCACATACAGTTAATCCTTGAACAACAGAGTTTGGAACTCTGTGGGCCAACTTACATGTGGATATTTTTCACTAAATCTGTGCTTCAGTACTAGAAGATCTGCGGTTGGTTGTCCCGCATCCATGATTTCAATTCTTCCTTCTTTATTAACCTGTTTTCCTCCCTAGTTTCTATGTTACTGATTTTTATCAAAAATTTTGATGTAATTTTTATCTGTATAATGCCCACTGGCAATATCTTTTTCTTCACTCTCTGGACATTTTCCTCCTAGAATGCCCTCTGATTCTTTTAACGAAAACTAATCACCAGCACTCTTTTCCATTCCTGCAATTTTAAATATAACCTGTGTATGCGAAGAACAAATCCTCAGCTCCAGTTTCTTAGTCTCTTTCAAGCCCCACACTCTATCTTTCTTCAACTTAAATTCAATTTGGGTCAAAGTGAAACATGTCATGTTGGCCAAACCTATCTAATATCTTCCAGATCACCCTATTTCTATCTTGGCACCAATACTTGGCTCTTAAGCCACAGCTGAGTTTTTTGAAGTCCCTTGTCTTCGTTTATTTGTCACCTGCGTGTATGCTCAACCACACATTCCTGTCTGACTCTGCAACCTCATGGACTATAGTCTTCCAGGCTCCTCGATCCATGAGGTTTCCCAGGCAAGAATCCTGGAGTGGTTTACTATTTCCTTCTCCAGGGGAATTTCCCAAACCAGGGTTCAAACCTGCATCTCCTGCATTGGCAGGGAGATTCTTTACCACTGAGCCATCTGGGAAGCCATTTGTCACCTAGCCTATCTTTTTTTTCTTCCAAAGATACCTTCTCTAGCATCCTGTGCCCTGCCACTACCTTATACAATGTCCTGAGCTGTTCAATCAGCATGTGATAGCTAAGATGTTCTTGAGTGGAATGTGCAATTAGCACTCCAGCACCGATGACTGTAGCCCACCAGGCTTCTCCGTCTATGGGATTCTCCAGACAAGAATACTGGAGTGGGTTGCCATTTCCTTCTCCAGGGAATCTTCCCAACCCAGGGATCCAACCAGGGTCTCCCGCACTGGGGGCAGACGCTTTAACCTCTGAGCCACCATTGCTTTAGATACATTATAAAGAGAAGAGAGACATAAAATTAAAGTTGTATTTGATGAGGTGAACTAAACCAATGGTTAAGAGTAGTCTTTAAAGCCAGTGATGCCTGTATGGTATTTCTACTGCCATGGTGACTTGTGAAGACAGTGGTCCTTGATTTCAGGAGAGGAACTCTTAAGGAACCTCCTTGACAGTGATCCCCTACTTGCATCAGCATGTTTGCAAATGTTAAAATACCTTTCTCTCTTCTAACATGGCTTTATGCAGGTACTGAAAAGTCACTTCTTCATCTAGAGCTTAAAGTGAAAGTCGCTCAGTAGAGTCTGACTCTTTGTGACCCCATGGACTGTACAGTTCAAGTAATTCTCCAAGCCAGAATACTGGAGTGAGTAGCCTTTCCCTTCTCCAGGGAATCTTCCCAACCCAGCGATCAAACCCATTTCCTGTATTTCTCGTGGACAGATTCTTTACTATCTGAGTCACCAGGGAAGCCCAAGAATACTGGAGTGGGTAGCCCATCCCTGCTCTAGGGGATCTTCCCCACCCAGGAATTGAACGGGGGGGTCTCCTGCATTGCAGGTGGATTCTTTACCAGCCGAGCCATCATGGAAGCCCTGGAACTTAAAACTAACTGTTCAGGTATGTTGAATATTTTTCTAATCTCATTTTTGTAAAATATAAAGTATAAAATATTTTATTACAAAATAATGAAATTGTAATGTAAGGATTTTTATTTCTGATATCTGATAAATTCACATATCTTATGTTGGTGCATTTATAATGGCACCTTTTAAAAAGCATCTTTATATCTTTTTTAATGTTATAAACAATCAGTTCAGCTCAGTTCAGTCTCTCAGTCATGTCCAACTCTTTGCAACCTCATGAATCGCAGCATGCCAGGCCTCCCTGTTCATCACCCGGACTTCACTCAGACTCACGTCCATCGAGTCCATGATGCCATGCAGCCATCTCATCCTCAGTCGTCCCCTTCTCCTCCTGCCCCAATCCCCCCCAGCATCAGAGTCTTTTCCAATGAGTCAACTATTCTCAGGGCTTCCCTGGTGGCTCAGAGGTTAAAGTGTCTGCCTCCAATATGAGAGACCCGGGTTTGATACCTGGGTTAGGAAGATCCCCTGGAGAAGGAAATGGCAATCCACTCCAGTATTCTTGCCTGGAGAATCCCATGGATGGAGAAGCCTAGTAGGTTACAGTCCACGGGGTCACAAAGAGTCGGACACAACTGAGCGACTTTACGTTACCTTACCTTAACTGTTCTCATGAGGTGGCCAGAGTACTGGAGTTTCAGCTTTAGCATCATTCCTTCCATAGAAATCCCACTTAAATATTAATCCTAATTAAATATTCAAGGAAATTACGCTACCTAAGTAAATTGCATAGATGTATCAGTGGATTTATTTTAATTAATGTCCATCTAATGTCATGTAAAAATAACTGTGTTTCTTACAATACCTGTATGTCTGCATATGCAATCATTTAGTACTATGTTAGTGCAATTTAATTGTAATCTAAACAGACTGTTCTAACGTGGACCATATCTGCCTTTTTTGTCTTGTTTCCTTTTATTACTTCTTAAAAAGCACTACTTTCAAAAATTTCCAATTTATGGTAGTTAAAAATGCAACTTGTGTACACAAAAGTGCTTAAATATTTGTGATTGATTAAACTTAGCAAATATTATGTTTAAGATGAGCATATTGTATGCTGAGCACTACCAGTGGGAACACATGTCATCCATATTCATTATTTCCTAGTTATCGATTTTCAGAAGTCCAAGATAAAACTATCTGGAGTAGTTCCACAAATCACTTCTATTTCAAACGAGATGTAGAGAACACCCTGAACCTCACGACTGAAGGCATTACCAACTCAAAGCATCTTAATTTTCCTGCAAAGAGATGTCCATTCTCTCTTCCAGATAAGTCAATGGGAGTTTCAAATGATGAATATTTGAAAATATAGCAGCACCAATAGAAATAATAAAACTGGAAGAAATAGCGAATATTAAAAATTCTGATCCAAATATATGTTATAAATTATATATGAACTGCCAAAACTTCAGCCATGCAGCTTACTATATAGTTACTACAAAATTAATGATATTCACCTGCTACTTTTTACAGATGATCTAAAGCCTTCATTATATTAGATTTTTAAAAATTTATAGAGAGGTCTTCAAGACATACTTAAAATAGTGCTATTTTAGGTTTATTAAATAGTTTCTTTTAAATAAAATAATTTTAAACAATAATTCTTAATGATTTCTGCAAGTTCACTTCCAATAAAAAATGAATTTTTCATTTGCTCTAAATAGATAATTATAACAACTTTTCATTTAATTTTTGCCTACTTCATTTTTCTTCCACTGACTTAACACACACACATGCTAAAAAAAAAGAAACAAAGATTCAGAAGCGACAGAAGAGATAGAATTATATATTCATTTTGACAAAATGTTAGATCTCTTACTTTGCCATGGTCTTTTTATTTAAAAAAGTTGCAAAATCTCAAGTCAGATATGCAGTCAAAATGATTCTCAGATGTTGACAGTTACATTTTTTAAATGAATATAAATCTCAGCAAATAAATGTCAGCACTCTATCCGCATAAAGCCTGAAATCTGTATCTTGTAGAGAAGGAAGTGATGCTGAATGATGATTTACAGGAGATATGAAATCCTTTGGTGGAACAAGGCATATACACTCAGTGGAAAATGGAAGTGTTATTCAATCACTATTGCCAGGGAAGATTGAGAAGATTTCTTTTTCCCTTTTTGTTTATTTAAATCATCCTACATGAATGTAGGTAAACAGTCTGGTAAGCAGTCCTCTGGGGGTAATGATAGTATCACTATGCAACACCATTCATTAATAAAACTACATAGATTTTTTTCAACTGCAAAGCCAGCTTATTATTTTTGGATCTGCTGTGTGTAGAGTTCTGAAATATAAGAAGTGCCATATAAGAAAAAGGCAAAAGGCACTTTATTAACTTGATGAACATAATATATTCTTTAGTTGTTTTAATTACCATTGTTCTTCAAGTAATGCTCTTCTATTATCTGTGGGTCTGCCAGCCATAGCAAGTCTAATTAAATTATCTTTTTTTCCCTCTCTATTCAAAACAGTGGCAGTGGGGTAAGTTTTATTTTATCTTGAAACAAATGCAAAATAATTTGCAATATTTTCTAGGCATACTGAATTTATGTGAATTTATCAGGTATACAGTTTTTTCATTGTCTGAACATAAATTTTCTCTCTCTCTCTCTCTCTCTATATATATATATACATATATATATATACACGTACATGTGTGTGTGATACACGTACATGTGTGTGTGCATGTGTGTGTGTGTCTATTTAGTTGCTTCAATCGTATTTGACTTTTTGCTACCCCATGGACTGTAGCCCGCCAGGCTCCTCTGTCTGTGGGATTCTCCAGGCAAGAATATTGGGGTGGGTTGCCATGATCTCCTCCAGGGGATCTTCCTGACCCAGGGATTGAATTCCAGTCTCTTATGTCTCCTGCATGGACAGGCGGGTTCTTTACCCCTAGAGCAACCTGGAGATCTTTGTCATTAAGATCACTTTATTCTGTCATTTGGTGAAGCAAGCAACTCCAAGCCCTAAAGGAAGATTCTCAGCCTGGGGAGATTTTGCTCCTGCCCCCATGAGACATTTGATGATACCTGGATGTGTTCCATTGCCTTCAATGGGAACGGGTGCTACTGCTGTCTTTTGGATAAAGATAAAGAAGGCTGCCAAGCAACCTGTAATGCACAGGACAGACTCCTCTACTGCAAAATCTGGCTCAAAATGTCAGTAGCTTCACAGTGTGAGCTTGGGGACCCAGGATGGAAAATCTGAAAAGATTGTCAAGGGAGGTCATGTGCATGGAGGGGAAAGAATGAAGGGGAAAGGAAGGTGGGGATGGGGTTGGGGTACAGTCACCAAACGTTTGCTATAGACATGTGCTGCTGCTGCTGCTAAGTCGCTTCAGTCGTGTCCGACTCTGTGAGACCCCACAGACAGCAGCCCATTGGGCTCCGCCATCCCTGGGATTCTCCAGGCAAGAACACTGGAGTGGGTTGCCATGTCCTTCTCCAGTGCATGAAAGTGAAAAGTGAAAGTGAAGTCGCTCAGTTGTGTCTGACTCAGGAACCCATGGACTGCAGCCTACCAGGCTCCTCCGTCCATGGGAGTTTCCAGGCAAGAGTACTGGAGTGGGGTGCCTTTGCCTTCTCTAGACATGTGCTTGCAATATCTAAATACTTATGTCACATTGTGTGAATTTCCAGACTCCAAAGTTGTAGGGACCATGCTAAGTGCCATGGCCAACACACACATTTTAGTGGCCCCAAATTTAAGCATTTCTTTAAGCTTAAATGATCACAATTTAAACTATAGCTAACTCAGTCTTTCTGTTTTCTGAATCTAACCCTTTCACAAAACCATCATTCCGCAGTGTTAAGGCAATATGTATGAGATATCTTAGAGTTAATAAGAAATTGAAACACAAAACTTGAAAATCATTATGAAAAATAAAATCCATATTAAAGGATGTTTGTTTGGCAAATACAAAAAACACAGAAAAATAAAGTGTGTGTAGGATATAAGAGGAAGTGATTTAAAATAGCATCATACAATTTCAGCTCATGTTGAGTTATCAAAATATTTATTCTTGAGCACCTCATGCCATATATACACATATATATAAATTTTCTGTAAATTGGCCATATTAACAGGAGACCTTGAGACTTCAAAGGGAACATGACTTCAGAAATCAACTCAGTGAAGCTCAATATGACAGTTATTTGAAGTCTCTTAGCTTAGCCAGGGTCTTGCAGTAATTAAGTAAGAGTTCCTCTCCTTTTTCATTTATTTACTAATGGATAGAGACAGGAAAATACTAGGGGAAAATAGAGAGAGAAAGGCAGGAAAGTGGCTTTCTATTACCCAAGTAAGAATACACTGATGATAGAAGTATCTATCTTCATGTTTACCCTATCATTTACATTTTCATAGTAATATATTATTAGTATGTGGTTTATCAGTAATCACATTGAACTTTTTTTCTTTCAAAAGCATATTTTAATATAATGAGGAGTTATTTGTTGTTTACACTTCAATGAGTCAAATGTCTTAGCAAAGTGATTTTCATCATATTCGATTATTAGGGCAAGAGTTGTTATACATTATTTTGATATTTGAATTCAGCCTATGAAGAATTCAGTGAAGCAAATATCCTCAGAGGGGAAGATACAGTCTATTTTATCCTATACAGTAGATTTTACTAGACTTGAGCACAGTTGATTTCCTGATTTAATTCATTTGCTTAGGCTATCTAAGACTCTATAACACATATTTTAACACCTTTACAACAACCTTCTTGTAGGGACAGTGCAATTGTCTCTTGGCACCTGCAGGGGATTAATTCCAGGACCCCCTGTGGACACCCATGTCTGAGGAATCTCAACTCTCTGACATAAAATGCTACAGTATTTGCATATAACCTATATATTTTCCTGTATATTTAAATCATCTCTAGGTAAATTATAATACCTAATACCATGTCAATTCTATATAATTAACTGTAAATAAAATGCAAATGTTCCATAAATAGTTGCTGGCACAACTATTCCCTTATTTGCTATTTGAACAAAAACCAAATTCAAGTTTTGCTTTTTGGAACTTTCTAGAATTTTTTTTTTTTTCTCTATGGTTGAGTGAATCTGCAGATCAAGAATCAGCAGATATGGAAGTCTGACTATAGGTTTCGATAACACTGGAAAATTACACAGAACATATTTTTAGGGATTGTGTGCATGCGCTAAATAGCTTCAGACATGTCCAGCTGTTTGCCACTCTATGGATTGTAGCCGGCCACTCTGTTCAGTCCATGGGATTCTCCATGCAAGTATACTGGAGTGGGTTGCCATTTCTTCCACCAGGGGATCTTCCCAACCCAGGGATCGAACCCTTGTCTCTTGCATTGGAAGGTAGGTTCTTTACCACTAGTGCCACCTGGAAAGCCTTTTTTAGGGATTGAGAAACTATCAA
>SJYF01000464.1:6516258-6528726 GCA_006410515.1 Procapra przewalskii | reverse complement strand
GGGATTACGGTTAATTATAAGTAGTAAATCTCAGATTTTGGTAAGAAAAACAAGTTCAATCTATAAATTCAATTAAGTAATTGATAAGAAGTTAATGATGCAATTCCTATGGTCAAAGGCTCAGTCTCAAATCAGAACTTTTGGTGACATAAATTAGCAGAAATTTCCAAATTAATATTCCAGGATCCTCTAATTGTCAGTTGCATTCAAAATATGCCCCAGTTTGGGGGCAAATCAGATGGATTCTGAAAAGCTATAACTCTGACATTATTATGGCCTTAAGAAACTGTTAAGCTGTGCCTCTGAGGCAACAAAGTGAAATCAAAACAATTAAGGTAAGAATCCAAAACTTTTGGTATGTTGTCTTTGTGAAATGGTTGTTTCTTTCTTTGAATAAATAGCTAGGGATGCACTTGATTGGTCATAGAATGTATATAGGTAAATGTATGCTAATTGTCAATGCCTACAGCTGTTTGCTTTTAACCAGCAATCTAAGAGAGTTCAAGTTGCTCCAAATTCTTGTCAATTCTTAGTACATCAGGGCTTTCAGTCTGAGACATTTAGTAGGTGAGCGTTTGCCTCTTATTGTGGTCTTTATTTGCATTTCCTCAAATGCATTTTGAACCACATATTTTCCCCGCATGTTAAGTTTTCTATCGAATAATTGAAGGGTATTGCTGATTTCTAGTAGACCAGCATGTCTGATAACCGCAACTAACTTGATGGGGCTGCCATAACAAAACACCACAGACTGGGTATTTCTCACAGTTCCGCAGGCAGGAAGCCCATGATCAAGGCGTCAGCAGGTTTAATTTCTTCTGATGCCTCTTTCTTGGTTTGCAGCTGGCCGCCTTCTTGCTTTGACCTCACACATTGTCCCCATCTGTGTTGTCTTTGTCATAAACTCTTAATTTTAGAGGGAAATCATATTGAATTAGGTCATATTGAATTGGGCCCCATCCCAAGGACTCAGGAGAAGGAAATGGCAACGCACTCCAGTATTCTTGCCTGGAGAATCCCGTGGACAGAGGAGCCTGGTGGGCCACAGTCCATGGGGTTGCAAGGATCAGATACGACTTAGCAACTAAACCACTGAAACACCACCAAGGACTCCATGTTAGCTAAAAAAAAATCCTATTTTCAAATGCAGCTACATTCTGAGGCACTGGGACATTAACATAAGGATGTCAGGGGCATGATCCAGTCTACAGCCCAGGCCAGAACCACTCACTCGGTTTTGTAGTTTTGTTATATAAGAATAGTGAACAGTCTTGCTCTATATGAATAGTTCACCTGCCAATGGCTTTCAAATCCTCTGCCCCCTTTTTCTACCCCAATCTTGTCCAGCTCATAAGAAATCCTGAATCTTCAACCACACAAGCCGTGGCCTTTACCAGGGAATCTTCATCTCAGACCCACTTCCTAACCACCCTAAATTCTCAAACAATTTTAGGATTTTCTTGGTCTTAACATGACCCTTCTGTCTCCAGAAATCCTCACCAAATGAGTAATATTGCTACATGTATTTATACCCTCTTGCTGCACCTATGGTACGGTCAGTGTCAATACTGGAACCTATTTTGGATGTGACGTGCAGCCCACCTTGGGGGTGACCCTAATACCAGGGAATTACTTCTCATTTTCTTTTTTTTTTTTAATGAATGGTTACTTTCACAAAGGGAATACCCAAAGAAAACCATTTAGCAATTTCATATTAGTTAATTGTGATTAATAAAATAACCAACAAAATTATACTCAATACTTAAAAAACCAAAAGGGTAGCTGAACTATTTGAATTATCAGAGCTAGTAGAACACCAAATATTTAATTCTGAAATTCCAATACTGACATTTAGGAGTAGAGCAGAGACAATTACCTTGCCAACAAAGGTCCATCTACCAAAAGCTATGGTTTTTCCAGCAGTCATGTATGGATATGAGAAGAGTTGGACCATAAAGAAAGCTGAGTGCTGAAGAACTGTTGCTTTGGAACTGTGATATTGGAGAAGACTCTTGAGAGTCCCTTGGACAGCAAGGAGATCAAACCAGTCAATCCTAAAGGAAACTCGTCCTGAATATTCATTGGAAGGACTCATGCTGAAGCTAAAGCTCGGATACTTTGGTCACCTGATGTGGAGAACTGACTCATTGGAAAAGACCCTGACTCTGGGAAAGACTGAAGGCAGGAGGAGAGGGGGATGACAGAGGATGAGATGGGTGGATGGCATTACCAACTCAATAAATATGAGTTTGAGCAAACTTCAGGAGATGGTGAAGGACAGGGAAGCCTGGCATGGTGCAGTCCATGGGGGTCCCAAGAGTCAAACAAGACTGATTGACTGAAAAACAACAAATACTGGCATTTACAATATTCCAAAGTATGAATGAATATTTTCTTGAAACTTCATAGTAAAAAATTTGGTGGAATGTGTTAAAAAATCAAAAATAGGAAAAAAAAAGCTTATTTGATGTCTTGCTTTGCAAATATATTTTTTAAAGTACTCAAGTAGAGACAAAAATATATTCACTATGAAGATATGTGGGCTGACACACTTTGGCATTTTAATGAAAATGAGCAAAGAAACAACAATTCCCAAGTAAAGGCCTTCAGAAGGGGGGCTTTCACCACAGTTTACTACCAAACCTGGAATACAGAGCAGGTGGGTTCTGAGTTGAAATGTTGATTTCAAGGTTCTCCTCACTAAAGCATTGATGGTACTTCTTCATCACAGTAGCTCAGTAGCTGTTCAAATTCAGTCCAGAAGTTCTTCTGTACCAAGCAGTTTTGGAATAATCCAGTCTCATCTAGCATTCTCACTTCTTCTTTAGGGACTTAGTTGTTAAAGCAATTCATATGTTGCCAGGACTCATCAGTCAACAGCTAGAAATAATGTTGAGATTTGCCAGTTCCATAACCCCGAGCTTAATGACGAGTGACTTTCAGGGCTCTGGCCCGATGTTCCCCACCTCTTTGGTGCTTGCTAATTCTCCTCCACGTGTTCTTGAATGATACTGGGAGCTCTTCCTGACAACCTTCCTGTTTATCGAGCTCCTGCATTTGCTGGCAGTGCTTCCTGAGTTCCCCAACCACACAACCTCCCTGGGACAGTGGAAATGTGCCAGGCCCTCATCACCCATCCTCCCTGGGCTCATCTCCACAGCCCAGTGCAGAGATCATCTTCTTCTGGTTTAAACAATGTCAAACAGGGTGAACCAAATTCTGTTCATGTCTCTCTCTGTATCTCTTTCTCTTTCTCGTACACGTACATATGTGTGCTCTAGTGTTTGTACATATATATACACACACATTTCCCTATTATGCTTATAAATATGCATATTATAATATATAACATATTTGTAATACACATCAATGTTTAGACGCATTATATATATCATTCTGTTCTGTGCTTAGCCATGATTCAGTCATGGCTGTCATGTCTGACTCTTTGAGACCCCATGGACTACACCCCCCTAGGCTCCTCTGTCCATGGGATTCTCCAGGCAAGAATACTGGAGTGGGTTGCCATGCCCTCCTCCAGGGGATCTTCCCAACCCAGGAATCAAAAACATGTCTCTTGCGTTGCAGGCAGATTCTTATATATCATATTATGTACATATGTACTTTGAAATTTTTTTTTGTACAAATATTCCACAACCCATAGTTTTACAAACACTTATTGTGGTTATAAGATACTTAAACATGAATACACTATTTAGCATTTATACAATAAGAATTTATCAAACAGTTGTATATTATATGTGGAAAACATGACATGTTTAGAATGTGTATGTCTATCATGTATTGGAAATTATGTATACAACTGTATGTATTAGAAGTAAAATATGTATTTTAAACAAAAAAATTGCTTTCATTATACAACTAACATTAAATGTTTTATTTTTTATTTCTTTCTATGATGCTAACATTTAGTCTTAAAGATGAAATAAAAACTAAACTAAGATCTAAATCTCTTCCTGTTCTCTCTGAACAACTAGATCAACATCTTTAAACCTCCCATCACCCTCAAAACTCATGACAGTTTTTAACTGTTACGTAAAATAGAGAACAATTAAACATCCAGTTCAGTTCAGTCACTCAGTCATGTCTGACTCTTTGCTATCCCATGGACTGCAGCACGTTATGTGCACAAAATTTGGAATGTGAGTATAATCCTAGTCTTTTAGGTTTTAAATCAGTTCAAATAAGTGAATGAGTTTGAGGGCTATTGTAGAGATCATGGATTTTTCCTGACATGAAAGACTTCCACAGATACAAGAAATTCAGTTGACCTGCAAGTTGTTTGCAGAACTGAAAGGGCACAAGCCCTTCAAGAGAAGCTTCTCAATCAAATTTAATGTCAGTTAGGTCAACCTCTTTTTAATGTTATGCTACATTATACATCCCTCAGGGTCCATTTTTCCTTTTTTCATAATGCTGTATGTGTTTGATTATTTAAATTAGCAGTCATGAGGATGCTCTCATTTCTGTGGCGATATGCAAATTATTTAAAATTTCTTTTCGAAAGCCTTCTGTGTGCATCCTAATTCTTTTTGTCTTTCCAGGACTTTTTAAAGGATAGCCAAAATATGTTCTCAGTTGCAGAAAAACTGTTGCCAAGTTTTTCAACTATAAAAATATTTTTCTACTTCTGTTGTTTTTCCTGGCTAGGCTATTAAAAATTATCCTAGTTCTTAAAGTACATGCCTCATAAAGCCAGTGTACCTAATTAGTCAGTTTGAGGTTAGAATATTGGGTGGGTGGCCTTGGAAGGCATATTTTAAACAAGATTCTGAACTCAATTTCCTCTGCTCCCCCTTTTAAAATAAATCTGAATTTTAAAGTGAAAAGTGTGACGATTTCTGTTTACCATGGAAAATTTTTATGGTGGATGTTCATTGTTCTTTTTTCTCCCCACCAGCTACTCCTACAAAGGTATATAATACTATCAATGTATAGTCTTTGAAATCTTTATTTATGCAACTATTCCATCACCCATAGTTTCACGTACACCTACTCTGCAGTTTTCAGATAGTCAAACTAAAATAAGACATTTAAACTTTTTCCTATAAGAATTTATCAATGGGTACTATATTACTATGTGGGGAAATACTAACATTCTTAGAATTTGTGTCTCTACCTTTAGTAAAGTCAGAAAATTTAGCACAGTCAGAAAATGCAGTGTTTGATTTGGGTCTTTGAGGATATAGAAGGCGTCTCTATGTGAGGATTGAAAGGATGATATTTAGAGAAGAAGCAAATGGAAATAAAGAATAAAATTAAAGCTAGAGAGATGGAAATACATAGTTTATATTCAAAAAGATTGCCAGTGGATTGGATAGATAAAGTGCTTTATTTCTAGTGGAAAACTACTGAAAAGATAGCTCTATATTGAGTTCTTAATATATGCTAATAATTTCACATAAATCATCTCAGCTGATCATGATATTAGGTGCAGTCATTATGATTTCACAAACAACACAATTCAGAATAAGACAAGTGAGTTAAAGCTGCCTGAAATCACAAAGCAAAAGGAAGTGGAGCCAAGACTGAACTCAAGGTGTGTGGGTTCTAAATCTGTGTGTGTGTGTGTGTGTGTGTGTGTGTGTGTGTGTGTTTATCTAGTCTCTAGTCATTAAAGCATGCTGCCTTAAGATAAAGCCACCAGGTATATATGGGGACCAGTGGCTTGAGATACTTGGGAATTAGAAATAACCTCTTCACACCTCTCACCCCCACTCACTCCTTAGGGACATTTTTGCCCACTGTGTAGCTGGTTCAGCTCTAAAGCAATCTTATACTTCTGAACTATGTCTTTATTTCTCCCAGTCATCTTACAGATTATAATTCTGAGTCCTTGCCAAACTGAAAAACATCACTGATTATTTTAATCCTTTTCCTTCTAGATTTAAGCAGAGACCTCAGATGTTTAGTCCTTTTCTAAAGTGTTCCCTTGTGCACCCAGGAGAAGTTAATTCTTAGCCCAAATTAAGTCATAACAAGCACTATATGATTTTATGTTTAGAATCTTCCCCCACAAAATCAGTGGTTCTCAACTCTGGCTGCATATTTGAATCATATGGAAAACTTTTAGAAATACAGAATATACACTTGCTTCTCAGATACAGAAGTCCCTTAAATGTGAGTGAATTCTATTCTGAGAGAGTGTTCATAAGGTCAGTTTGTTTGTGAATCCACAAAGCCTAGATGCCCAACTATCACCATCAGTCATGTAGTACTATAATATAATGCTCATCACACAAATAATACATACATAAAAAAATAAACACAGAAGTAAATCTTATAGTATAGCACCTTGAAAAATACAGTAGTACAGTACAGGAGCTGTCTTGTAGGGGCTTGCATGCACGTAAACATCTTTGAGAGTTTGCAACTTGAATGTTCTCACGTAGTGGACTTACTGTATATTTATCTTGAGTGGGGCAGGAATTGGTCATGTTACAGCCACCCAATTGATTCAAATATGCAATCAGGGTTGAGAAGGACTATCCCATAAAATAGTCTGACCCTTTGTGACCCTACGGACTGTAGCCCACCAGGCTCCTCTGTCCATGGCAGTCTCCAGGCAAGAATACCGGAATGCATAGCAATTTCCTTCTCCAGGGCATCTTCCTGATCCAGGGATCAAACCCAAGCCTCCTGCATTGCAGACTGATGCTCTACCATCTGAGCCATGAAGGAAGCGCATAATATAGCAAGTTCGGTGTATAGCTCAACGTGTAGCATAGCACAGGCTTCCCATGTGGCTCAGAGAGTAAGACTCCACCTGCCAATGCAGGAGATGCAAGAGACTTTCGTGGGCAGGCCCTGGAGATGTCCTTACTTGAATTATTTATGTATATTTCTTGTCCTGCTATACAATGAAAAGAAAAGATGGATGGTGGAAGAGAGGTAAAATCTTGAGAGGAATTATTATGTGCAGAGCAATGGAAGAAACAGATAAGCATGAGGCCAAGACAAGAAAGAGAACTTTCAAGGAAGTAGCTGTGAAATGTGCAAAATAATTTTTTATATATCATGGCAGATGGTTTATACAAGAGGAATTTGCATACAGTGAGTGTATGATTATTGTTAATCAAGAGGGCTGTTCAAAGTCAAAGTAGTGGAGAAAGACCAAAATTTAAAGCAGTTGAAGATGAAGAGAAGATGAAGAACAGGTATGGAATTGGAGATAAATGTAGACACAGTATTAGTCTTGACCCAGGGATTGAACCTGGGTCTTCTGCATTGAAGGCAGATTCTTTATCATCTCAGTCACCAGGAAAGCCCTATTACTATTTCAGTTATTTTTTAACATTTAGAAAAGTAACAAAAATATTATAGGTTTACTTGATTATCTTTATTAGAAGAAAATTTATGGTGATTTAACTTCTTTGTTTCAAGTGAGCGTGGAAACCACTGAACACATCTATAGAAATGAGTTATGGAGCCAGGGAAAGTGAAGTATTCTAAGTTGCCATAGACTGGAAAAGACCTAGATGCTGGAAAAGATTGAAAGAAAAGGAGGGGTCGGCAGAGGATGAGATGGTTAGATAGCATCACCAGGTTAATGCACATAAATGTGAGCAAACTCTGGGAGATAGGGAAGGACAAGAAAGCCTGGTGCAAATGGGGCTGCAGTTCATGGGGCCACAGAGTCAAATGCAGCAGTGACAAGATGGCCACCAAGTCTGCCGTACAGGATTCAAAGCTGTTTCTTTCTGAAGTGGTCCCTCCTCTCAGATTCTGTGAAACAAACTCCTCTCTACTTTCTCTCTCTCTTTCTGTCTCTTCCTGTCTCTTAAATTTATTCTCCACATTTTTTTCTTCAGCATTTTCTCTGTACAACCCTTCACTATACTGTTCAAAGCACTGAACAGTGTGTGTGTGTGTGTGTGAGTATGTACATATACACACACACTATATCTCCCATGATTTTAACCACCAGTGTATAATAAGATAATCAAATCTACTGTAACATTGCAAACTTCTCAATCTGTGATCTAAATTTCCAGAATCTGATGGACCACACTGTGTAAATCCAGCATTTCCTGACTTGCACTGACTCCTCTGCAGCAACCATCTGTGATATTCCTGTGGCTGACAGCAGCGTGAAATGCTCCTCCGAGTGGCCTGCTCCTGCCCTCACTTCAGTTACCTCCAAATGATCGTGATTCCTTTCCAAGTGGACTCCTGGTCTCCAGATCTTGTCCCTGAGTCCTTTAATCGACTCTAAGGAGACCCAGGTCCCCAGCTGTGTATCTGGTTATGGTACTGCCCTTAACTTGTGACTATTGTCCCTTCTGTTCTGAATGAGCTCCAAACTGAAATTTATTTTTGATACCCTCACTTTTAAGGAACCTTTTCCAATATCTAAGAATTCATTTCTAGCCCAGATGACATAAGACTTTCATTTTGTTAATACACCTCAATGGCACCCTTGAGTTTCTATATAACACGACTGGTCATTTGTAGACTTGGAAGTAATTAATGAGATATATTACATACCAGGTACTATGGACTGAATGCTGAGGATGAATGGGAAGAAAGCAAACAGAGCTAAAAACAATCTTAAGAATAGTAACATTCACTCCACCCCCTCTCAGATGTGAAAAACCTGACCTTCTTTTGGATTTGCTCTATAAGCGCTCCATAGTTTTAAGGACTCAATCTGCATGTATCTACTACAAAAAATATATATGTGTCTTGAATTCTCTGTTCTGAGAGCAGTCTTTGAAACCCTATCCACCACTTAAAAATGTTTTTTGGGATTTCCTTGGCAGTCCAGTGATTAAAACCCGTGCTTCCATTCCAGTAGGTGCAGATTTGATTTCTGGTTGGGGAACTAAGATTCCCACATACTGAACAGCCAAAAACAATGTTTTTAATTTATAAAAATGTTTCC
Organism: Procapra przewalskii; assembly: GCA_006410515.1. NCBI lineage: Eukaryota > Metazoa > Chordata > Mammalia > Artiodactyla > Bovidae > Procapra > Procapra przewalskii. The sequence continues at coordinate 6,519,824 of SJYF01000464.1, read as the reverse complement.
TATATCACAATGATTTATCTGTTAGTCTCCAGCCTTACCTTACAAACCTCTGTAAGACAGCTTTACTAGTTCTTAAGAGAACTGGTTTCTTTGTCTAGACATTTCATACACTAACTGTTCAATACATCACCCTTTAATTTTTTTACTCATTCCTTTAACTGCAGAGGTCAAGGAAGGCAGTCTTTAGGTACAGTGTATTTTAAATCAACTCAATAGAGTTCCATGATTTGGGAGAATTTTTCTGTATTCATCTCTGGACAGAAGAGTTTAATGAGTGAGTCTTCAACTGGAGTAACAATTTGTGGGATTTTTAACACTGAGTCAGCAACTATTGTTTTTCTCATGGTTCAGGCCTGCACTTCAATTTGTGGAGCAGAAGCATATAACTTAGACTAGGAAGAACATTTATAGTGGAGTTGAAGTGCTAACAGGGTACTCCCTCACCTGTGAGTAAAGCCTTTTCCTTGCACACTCTACAGTGGAATTTTCACTATTGTGAAAATTCTGAGTCTCTAACTTGGAAGATTCATATACCATCTAGACGATATTGACAAATATTGTAATACCCACTCTCACTGTTCTACTATAAAACATCCCATTCTTCTAAAGCCCTATTAAATATTAAAAAGAATGGCAACCACATGTTAAAATGAAGTTACTAGAATGTAAAATAGAATTTAAATATTTTTAAAAGACATATTGCTAACCTTTAACAAAGTGCTGCCTCTTAAAAAAGAAGACAGGTCTCTGTCCTGAAAAATAATTCTTTCAAATTAGCATCTCCATGGCTAAAGTCAAAATGAGTGAGACCAGGGTTAAATGTCCAATTAGACTGCACAGTTTTCACGATTATCAGAAAGTTGCACTGGCAAAGGATTTTGGACTTGGCTGTATTCCACACATCTGAAATGAGGCAACCGTCTTCTACAAATCCCAGACTCAGTGGGTTTTGGTAAAAAGTTGGGTTATTATTTATCTCTCTCCTGTAACTTAAGGGAATAGAAAGATTTCCTCACTGATGTAGGGGAGGAAAATTATTTTCCCTCTACCGTTCTAGGTTCTTGGCTGAGAATCCTCTGTAATTAAAAAAAAAAAATAGCAGAAGAGGAGAAAAACAGAAGTTTAACAGCATAAATACCTCCTGAACACATGAGAAATATCCAGGAAAACTTAAGTAACTCTCTTAAATGATCCAAACCATCACTTTAAAGGCCATCTTCAGCTAAAGACACAAGAAGGTGTTGGGGTAGGGAAGCTGGTTATGGGAGATTATCAGGCAAAGCACAATAAACAAGAACATGGGCTTTCAGTTCAGTTCGGTCGCTCAGTTGAGTCTGACTCTTTGAGACCCCATGATGCTTTTGAACTGTGGTCTTGGAGAAGACTCTTGAGAGTCCCTTGGACTGCAAGGAAATCTAACCAGTCCATCGTAAATGAGATCAGCTGAAACTCCAATACTTTGGCCACCTGATAAGAAGCACTGACTCATTTCCTTGATGCTGGGAAAGACTGAGGGCAGGAGGAGAAGGGGACGACAGAGGATGAGATGGTTGGATGGCACCACCAACTCAATGGACGTGGGTTTGGGTGAACTCCGGGAACTGGGGATGGACAGGGAGGCCTGGCAGGCTGCGGTGCACGGGCATTAGGCAGATCTAGGTTGTCTCTACTGTTGGTGTTAATTTCCAGAAATTCAATCACCCTTCTCTTTCTGGCACAAAAAGGGAGCAAGTGTGTTCAGTCACTTCAGTCGTGTCTAACTCTGCAACCCTGTGGACCATAGCGCGCCAGGCTCCTCTCTCCAGGGGATTCTCCAAACAAGAATACCGGAGATGGTTGCCATGGCAACCCGGGGCTCAAACTCGTCTCTCCTGTCTCCTGCCTTGGTAGGCAGGTTCTTTACAATCGCGCCACCTGGAAAGCCCAAAGAAAAGGAGTCTCCCTTGCAAATGGAGACTTCTCTTATAAAGGTTTTCCACAATTAGGTAACTTCTACTGGACTCTACAAGAGCCTCTGTGTCTCCTGTTTCTTAAAAGTAATCAGCTTAAAATAATTCTTATGCTAAAGAGGTATATATACTTGGGTGACAGATTCCGCCCCCTTCGGAGTCATCAGATTAGCACCATGCTCAGACGGCACAATATCTGGGAATGGAAAAGCGAGTCAACTCTCTCTTTGTCCCAGCCTTGGAGGAAGTTTGGTGGTTGGCTGTTGGTTTGTAATGCATGCAAAGCTTCCTCAACATGAATGTTTTGGATATTTGCTGTTCTGGCAATTGTGACTGAGTTTGCCCTCGCTCGTATTAAGTCCAATTCAAAACCAAAAAGTGATTTTCTTTTAATAATTCCTTATTAGATAGCTTTACAGTATTTTCTTTTAAATATGCTGGAGCATGGACTAGCAAATAAACATGAGCACTTGCCGTCTGCCTCTAGAAGCATTAAATCGCTAGCCACTGCAGTCGCTGACCTTCGACATATCCTGCAAAGAGTTCAACGTGAAGATCAGGAACGAGGCCCTCTGTGCTCCAGGAAAAACTGGCAGAACATGCCTTGAGAGAGATATTTTCAAAAGAAGATTTTATGGGCCCAATTCTTGCATCTCCTCTAGAAAAGCACTAAAATAATTTACTTCATCTGCTCATGACCAGTAGTCAGCCTCTGCCAGCTGTGCTGTGTGTGACAAGATGTATCCCCCTTCACTCAAACCGCGTATATACTGACCTTCCCCCCACTGCTAAGGAGCAGTTGCTCAGAGCTATCTGAAGTGTTGTCTCCCAGGCTATCGTCCTCATTTTGCCCCAAATAAAACTTAACCCACAACACTTGTGTTTGCATTTTTTTTGTTTTTTAGTAGACAGAATCTTGTCTTTGTGAAATATATTTATTTTCTTTTCACAGAAGCATGACAAGTTATACTTTTCTTCTTCCAAGAAAATACCAAATCTTTTTGGAGAATGTATGTCATTAGTTTACTTCAAAGTAAGTTGCCTGAATCGTAATAAAGCAAATAGATTCCCACTTAACATATTGAACGTCCTGATATCACTTTAAGCTAAGACGATGACATTTTCAGCTATGCTCTTAGTTTTTGAGTGGAAACAAGGCTGATGGCAGTCCTCACAGACAATTTATTAAAATTAGGAAATTGTCAGGAAGACTCCAGCAGAGGTATGGCATTTACTCTGTAAAGTCGTCCTCAGTTTAACAATAAGGTATTCGGATAACTTTTTATTCTCTCCTTGGGCTCAGCTGGATGAAATTTTTACCACAAAGGAAGCCTGATTTTATGCATGTTTGACTTAATTCAGAGGGATTTCTGAATACCACAGTAGCCTGTTTGGATTGGCTGTGAAGAATGTGAGGCTGACAGTTCTCAATTTGTTTCAAGCTGAAATATCTAATGTGTTCTTGGTAACTCTTTTCAGTAAAACAGGCATTTTAAATATGAGGGTCCAAGCATCAAGCATGCTTGTTTGTTCATTTTCAGTGCCCTTTTTGAAATACATGAGAAAATGTGAATTTTAAAAAAGCAAGAGTTCAAAAACTCTGAAATAAATGAGGCC
>SJYF01000464.1:6499595-6512471 GCA_006410515.1 Procapra przewalskii | reverse complement strand
GCTCATAGCAATAACAATGATAATAATAAGAATATATAGGAGGTTGTGGAAATTACATTTGTCTATGTGATACATTGTATAAAATACTGCTGTATGTATAAGGTACTACCATATCGTATAAAGTACTGCCATATGTATGTTCTAGCTATAAGTTATGGTCAAATATTTCCACCTGTAGTAAAATAATGGAAAAGATAATTACAAGAAAAGCAGTGACAGATACGCCCTTATTTTAGAAATCACTGAAGACCTATTCTATGGTGTGTTTTCAAAAGGATGTGGCCAATTTGCCAAGCTTATTTGGGCTTCTGACTGGCTAAGCTATTCATGCCTGGGGAAAGCAAGAGAGATTGAGGATGCGCTATAAAATGATTGCTAACAACTGCACTTATTCGGTGTCACACACACTGAGCTCTGTCCCATATACTGGGACAGCACAATGAAGCAAGCAACAATGGTCTTCCTCTCCTGGGAGCTTGTATTCCAGTTCGGAATACAGAAAATGACTGGTATAAAAGTCACTTTGGAAGATAATGAATACTAGAAAGGAATGAAGCTAACATAACCTCATTGAAAAGACAATGGAAGTGGGCAGGATTAGGGGAGGGTTTGGATTTAACTGGTGAGGGCTTCCCTGGTGGCTCAGCTGGTAAAGAATCTGCCTGCAGTGCAGGAGACCTGGGTTCGATCCCTGGGTTGGGAAGATCCCCTGGAGAAGGGAAAGGCTACCCATTCCAGTATTCTGGCCTGGAGAATTCTGTCAACTGTTTAGTCCATGGGGTCGCAAAGAGTTGGACATGACTGAGCAACTTTCACTTGCTTACTTGGATTTAAGTGGTGAAAGGCCCTATTGCCTATGAGACGATCTGGGAGTGGATAGGACGGACAGAGGCAACGGAAAGAGGAGAGACCGTCCATCAGAAGCAGCCTTGAGGACTTGCCGGTGGCAGAGTGGTACAGAATCGGCTCGCCAGGGCAGGAGACGTGGGTTCAACTCCTTGTCCACAATGATTCCACACGCCATGGAGCAACTAAGCCCATGTGCCACAACCACTGGGCCTGTTCTCTAGAGTCTGGGAGCCGCAACTACCGAAGCCACCGCAGAGAGAAGCCAAAACACCGCGACTAGAGAGTAGCCCCCGCTCTCTGCCACTAAAGAAAAGCCTGCGCGGTAAGGAAGACCTGGCACAACCGAAGCTAAACAAATACACAGATACATTCATGACTACTTAAAAAAGAAAAAGAAGCAGCCTGGATTCTTTCAAAGCACACACCAGAGGTAGTCTGTTGGGTGTAACCGGGCACAGAAAAGAAGTAAAAGGCAGGAGCAGGTACAGCTTGAGTGGGAAGCAAGAGGCATGCATGAGAGATACAATAAGTCATTATAAAGAGGCCATGGGAGAGCTGCAAGCAAGCAAGTAAAGTGATGGGATTTGTGCATGAAAACCAGCATCTGGGAAATTATTCCTGCATAATTATATTCACAAACACACACGCACATACGCAAAGTGACAAACGAGAGATCACAGCTATACACTCAGGGTGTAGATAAGATGCCCTGTTTTTGGCACCGTCTGACAACTTTGAGGTTTGTTTCCATTGTCATGGTGGAGAGATCAGTTGGTTTGTCTTTGGACAAATCAAGTCTAAGGGAGAAGTCTAATTCTACCGTATTCCCCCCAAATCCTGTGAACAGCCATTTAAGGCAGGGCCTAAACATTTAGTTCTAGAAATGTGATTCAGGCTCCATCTCCACATACTTTTTAAGTGCTGCCAACAATGTATAATTCCTGTGCTTAATCTGTTATATTACTATTAATACAAACATGACTCCAGGATTGAATTTTTGAATCTCCTTCATGAAAGATAAATGCTATAATTCTATTCACTGTGCATGTACAGACCTCCAGTAAATGTTTTCTGTCTGCAAAAAGTTGCTTCACTGTGTACTATAGCTTTCTTTAGGAAGACTATAAATGCTGAATTTTGAAAATCCATGGAATAACAGCATGCCAATCATTTAAAAGATTTAAGAATCCAACTCTTTTCCAAAAGCCTTTCACAAAGATAAAAATACATTCTTCATATTTATGATTAGAAATGATGTCATTAAGATTTAACATTATCATCAATATTTTGAGTTTGATCATTATTATTCAAGAATACTATCAAAAGAGCATGCATGTACTGATGATAGATTTGTGGGTGAAATTGCATATTACTTTATCCTAGTGATATGTTTTCAGAGTGATAGTTAATAACTACAACCTGATCTTTTCGGCATTGTAAAGTAATTTGGCAATATATATTTTACCAAGTAATAGAATGAGAAAGACTCCTGAAGGAGATCAACCCTGGAATTTCTTTGGAAGGAATGATGCTAAAGCTGAAACTCCAGTACTTTGGCCACTTCATGTGAAGAGTTGACTCACTGGAAAAGACTCTGATGCTGGGAAAGATTGAGGGCAAGAGGAAAGGGAGCAACAGAGGATGAGATAGTTGGACAGCATCACCAACTCAATGGACAAATGAGTGAACTTCAGGAGATAGTGAAGGACAGGGAAGCCTGCTGTGCTACAGTTTATGGGTTCAAAAAGGGTTGGACATGACTTAAGTGACTGAACAATAATAGAAATATATATTTTATGCTTATGCTTTGCAGACTGTCATAGACTGAAAAGTGTTTCTAAGATGGCTAATTCCCAGAACCTGTGATCATGGTACCCTACATGGTAAAAAGGTCTCTGTAGATTTTATTAACTTAAGGATGATGCTATGAAAGTGCTGCACTCAATATGCCAGCAAATTTGGAAAACTCAGCAGTGGCCATAGGACTGGAAAAGGTCAATTTCCATTCCAATCCCAAAGAAAGGCAATGGCAAAAAATGTTCAAACTACTGCACAATTGCACTCACCTCACACACTAGCAAATTAATGCTCAAAACTCTCCAAGCCAAACTTCAACAGTAGTAAACTGTGAACTTCCAGATGTTCAATCTGGATTTAGAAAAGGTAGCAGAAGCAAAATTCAAATTGGCAACATCCATTGGATCATCAAAAAAGTAAGAATTCCAGAAAAACATCTATTTCTGTTTTATAGACTATGCAAAAGTCTTTCAGCAAACTGTGGAAATTCTGAAAGAGATGGGAATACCAGGCCACCTGACCTGTCTCTTAAGAAACCTGTATGCAGGTCAGGAAGCAATAGTTAGAACTGGACATGGAACAACAGACTGGTTCCAAATAGGAAAAGGAGTACATCAAGGCTGTATATTGTCACCCTGCTTATTTAACTTCTATGCAGAGTACATCATGAGAAACACTACACTGGAAGAATCAAAAGCTGGAATCAAGATTGCCGGGAGAAATATCAATAACCTCAGATATGCAGATGATACCACCCTTCTGGCAGAAAGTGAAACAAAACTAAAAAGCCTCTTGATGAAAGTGAAAGAGGAGAGTGGAAAAGTTGGCTTAAAGTTCAACATTCAGAAAACAAAGATTATGCCGTCTGGTCCCATCACTTCATGGCAAATAGATAGGGAAACAGTGGAAACAGTGGCAGGCTTTATTTTTTGGGGGGTTCCAAAATCACTGTAGATGGTGACTGCAGCCATTAAATTAAAAGACTTTCCTTGGAAAAGGAAAGTTATGAATAACCAACCTAGACAGCATATTAAAAGGCAGAGACATTATTAGTTGGCTGACAAAGGTCCGTCTAGTTAAAGCTATGGTTTTTCCAGTAGTCACGTATGGATGTGAGAGTTGGACTATAAAGATAGCTGAGCACTGAAGAATTGATGCTTTTCAACTGTAGTGTTGGAGAAGACTCTTGAGAGTCCCTTGGACTGCAAGGAGATCCAACCAGTCCATCCTAAAGGAAATCAGTCCTGAATATTCATTGGAAGGACTGATGCTGAAGCTGAAACTCCAATACTTGGCCACCTGATGTGAAGAACTGACTCATTGGAAAAGACCCTGATGCTGGGAAAAATTGAAGGCAGGAGGAGAAGGGGACAACAGATGATGATATGGTTAGATGGCATCACCTACTTGATGGACATGAGTTTGAGTAAACCCCAGCAGTTGGTGATGGACAGGGAGGCCTGACGTGCTGCACTTCATGGAGTTGCAAAGAGTCAGACTCTGAGTGACTGAACTGAACTGAAGTGAAGGATCTTGTGATGGGGACATTTTCCTGGATGGTCCTGAATGTACCTGACAGAATCAAAGAGTGAAGCAGGAGGTCAGAGGTAAAAGGAAGGAGAGACTGCTCTGATGAGGTCCTAAGACTGCTGTGATGGCATGTTGGGAATGCCAAAAGCTTTTCAGTTCAGTTCAGTTCAGTCGCTCAGTCGTGTCCGACTCTTTGTGACCCCATGAATTGCAGCACGCCAGGCCTCGCTGTCCATCACCAACATCTGGAGTTCTAGAAACTGGAAAAGAGGAGGGATATGTTCTAGAGTCTCCAATAGGAACCAGCCTTGCTGACACCTTGATTTGGGGCCCATAAAACCTGTTTCACACTTCTAATCTCCAGAAGAATAAATGAATGCATGTGTGTTGTTTTTGCAGCACGTTTGCCCCTTTTCTTATTGCAAAAAAAGGAAACTCATACACATATTAAACTGTATTAATATGATAGGGAGACAAGATGAAATTCTGCAATATTAAAAATTGTAATAAGAGCTTGTAATCCTAATTCTCTCCTAAAGAGGTGCAGGAGAATTAGGCTTTGCTTGGAAACTGTTCAGTACATTTCTAACACATGAACAAGATCAGAGCTTTTGAGGAATATGATTGGAAGCAAACAGAACAGCTTCCTCTGAAAAAACAATCAGTTGTGATTACCCATTGAGGATTTTAGAGAATATTAATTTTAGAATATTATTTATATCCAGTATTTACTTTTTCTCCCTCATATATCTTAGGGGTATAATGTAATTCATAGAATTTATTAAAATAAGACCAGTTTTAAACTACATGTGCATCTGTGGTCTATTTTTTTTTTTTTACTGGAGTCTAGTTGATTTACAATGTTGTATTAGTTTCTGCTGTACAGCAAAGTGAGTCTATTATGCATATATCCCCTGTTTTTTAGATTCATTTCCTATATAGGTCATCAAAGAGCATTGAGAAGAGTTCCCTGTGCTATGCAGTAGGTCTTTTTTAGTTATTTATTTATATATAATACACATCTGTGGTCTTTGGTGCCTTAAAGTTGATGGGACCGTTCAAGTTTTTTTTACTGAGAATGTGCAAAAATGACAATAAAACATCTAGTAAGGTTCTAATCATGGTTCCATCGCATCTTGTTTTTTCCTCTGTGTCTTTAAGGGCGCAGCAATCTTATGAAATGACACCAGCTGTCTGGAACAGCAGGACTCCACCCAGAGAGATAATACTTCTGCATGCTTTAAAGCACAGTGCCTCCTCAGATCACTGCTTTCAAGCCTGTAACCTGAAGCTAAATAATGAGGCTCTTTTTGGCTTGAGGAATATTACTTTTTGTCATTGTAACAAGTACAAGATCAAATTCAAGGAAGCTTTTTTTCTTTTTTCCCCCAATGTTCACTTTTTGCTTTGAGTTCCAGCTGTGAGTGGAATTAACTTTCAAAATAAAGAAAATGCCTCTGCAGCTGGGGAGAGAGTTGGGGGCCCACTTGAATCAAATGCACTTGGTTGGAGGGAGGAAATCTCATGAATACCCCTCCACTACTTTTGTGTCGCTGTAGGAGGCCCTTGCAGAAAGAATCTAAACATTAGTCTGCCTTCCCATCCTCTAACTGAATGGGCTGATAGCGGTGCTTATGAAAACTGGTTGTTAAGAAAGCACCAACTTTGGTCACCATTTGTTCTAAGAGAAGAGTAGTCTTTCACCGACTACTCTTGTTCCTGTTTATAATCTACATCGTCTCTACTCTTGAAATCAAAAACTAAATAATGGAACAATGCCCAATGCACTTTCCAGTGACTCCTGCTCTCTGACCTTCCACCTGTGGCATGCAAATATATTTCATCCATTAGATAGTTTGAGCACCATGCTTTCGCTGATTAAACTCTGTAGTACAATTTAATTTTGCTACTAGCAAGATTGAAATATGATTTGTGATATCTCCAAGTGTAGTGAATTACATTTCTGGGTTACTTTTAAAAGTAAACAACTCTATTTATGATTAAGATACTTGAGAAAAAAAGAGAAAAGGACAAGTCACTTTGTTATTAATTTATTCTGGGTATATTTATTTATTAGATCCCAGGTGGCTCAGTGGTAAAGAATTCAGGAGACTGCAGGAGACACAGGGTTTGATCCTTGAGTCTGGAAGATCCCTGGAGAAGGAGATGGCAGCCCATCCAATATTCTTGCCGGGGAAATTCTGTGGACAGAAGAGCCTGGAGGGCTACAGTCCATGGGGTCATCAAAGAGCCTGACATAACTTAGTGACTAAACAGCAAAAATATATCTATTCATCACAGTTTCATTGAGTACCCACTATTCAGTAATTAGGCACTGTTCTAGGCATGGGCAATAATGGTGGCATAAAACACATGCTGTCCCTCGGTTCTAGAACTTTCATTTTTGAGGGAGAAAATGATGATCAAGTAGGAAACAAATATGATGGCCGTCCTCAAGACTTGTAAGCCTGATGAGGGAGATAAAATAAGGTAATATTTTTAGAGAATGCAGGCAGTGAAGAATGAGAAATTAGTCAGAAAAATTTCTCTGTGGAGACCTAACTGACTTGTCACACGGAGTTCTGAGAGAAGGCATCTCCAGGTGTAGAGAGGAGTAAGGACCCATCCTGATGGCTTTTGTGTTTAGACGTCTTGGTGGACAAGGTAAAGGAGAAAGAAGAAAGGGAAGACAATGAAGGAGAGGTTAAACAGAGACTTAGAAAGCGTTCACTTCTCAAAAAAAATAATATTTGATATTCTAGTATAGCAATGGCACCCCACTCCAATACTCTCGCCTGGAAAATCCCATGGACGGAGGAGCCTGGTGGGCTGCAGTCCATGGGGTTGCTAAGAGTCGGACACGACTGAGCGACTTCACTTTCACTTTTCCCTTTCATGCACTGGAGAAGGAACCGGCAACTCACTCCAGTGTTCTTGCCTGGAGAATCCCAGGGATGGAGGAGCCTGGTGGGCTTCCGTCTATGGGGTGGCACAGAGTCGGACACGACTGAAGTGACTTAGCAGCAGCAGCAGCAGTATAACCGATTAACAATGCTGTGATAGTTTTAGGTGAACAGCAGAGACTCAGCCATAAATATGTGCGTATTCATTCTCCCCCAGACTTTCCTCCTATCCAGGCTGCTACACAAGGTTGAGCAAAGTTCCGTGTGTTCAACAGTAGGTCCTTCTTGGTTCTCCATTTTTAAATATGGCAGTGTGTTCCTGTCCATCCTGAATGTCCTAACTATCCCTTCCCTCCATTCTTCCCCCTGGCAACCATAAGTTCTTTCTCTAAGTCTGCACATCTGTTTGTAAATGAGTTCATTTGTATTATTTCTTTTTAGATTCTACCTATGATGGACGCCACACATCTTTCTCTGTCTGAATTATTTCACTCAATATGACAATCTCTAAGTCCATTCATGTGAAGTTTATTTGTTTTTTTTTTTAATTCCTTGTAGGACTTTGTCATGAGGTAACATATCTGCTTTCTACTACCTGTTCCTAAGATCATTTTGGATTGATAGGTATCATGAAAGTGAAAGGGTTAGCCACTCAGTCCTGTCCGACTCTGTAACCCATGGACTGTAGTCTATCAGGATCCTTTGTTCATGGAATTCTCCAGGCCAGAATACTGGAGTGGGTAGCCATTCTGTTCTCCAGGGGATCTTCCCAACCCAGGGTTAGAACCCGGGTCTCCTGCATGGCAGGTGAATTCTTTACTGTCTGAGCCACCTGAAGCTATGATCATCTATTTTCTTCCTGGAGAAGCTCTTCAGGCTCTGCCCCTCAATTACACTGCTGATACCAGCATGGCTTTGATTTTCTTTCCATCGTAGCATAACACGATTAAAAAGAGGAACTTATTTACTTTCCCTGAGGATTCCAAGAATAAGTTGTTAACCAAGCTACAGAAGGCTGCTTTAAAGTTCATTTGCCTGCTTTTGAAAAGTGTTCTTTTGACCATAACATGTTGAAGTTGTGTCCTGGAAAAAAAGAAAAGTTGAGATGCATTTCCATAGCTACCTCTCTTGTTCATCTTGCCAAGCTTTTTCCCCTTCACCTGCTACTTCCAACGCAATTTGATGTTGAATTTCTCCCCCTTAACATGACTCCCTGGGGCATTAATTCATTCATCCCATTCTGGGTTGCATATGATAAATCACAGTTCTTCACATTAAGCAGTACTAAATCTTGTTTGTGCTCCATTAATGAAATCATCTATTTTATCTCATCGCTGCAGGTAAAAGCGATTTTCCATATGTTATGCAGCCTTATCATGGCTTCTAAAATGTCGTCACGGTCATATACTATCTAGTTTGTGTTTAGAAAGCAGCGTGTCCGTTTACTTGAAAATAATTCTGAAACTGTGTCAAGCTATTCATCAGCCAGTCTCAGCTGCTACTGAATGAATAATTCTATGATTAAGAGCTGGGATCTGTGCAGGCAGTCACAGAATCTGCTGTTTTCATAGAACTTGATAAATTAATTCGTTCATCTTGTGATTATGTGATTCTGTTGGGAAGAGCAAAGTATCACTAGGATAGCTTGGGATAAACAAGAACATACTGAATTTACTTTTCCTTTCTCTATTTTTTATAAAATTCTGGGCAGAAATAAAATATCTTAGAAACAGATAAGGCTACCCATACTGCATAGAGTAATCATCCTAATCAATTAAGCTGAAATCTCAGAAAAAAACATTGAGTGTCCAGTGCTTGATTAAGAGATCAATTAAGTCTAGTAAAATGAAAATACATCTGTAATGAGTTGCTATTGTGTGCCAAGTAATGCACTGAACAGTTTGATTTTTCAATTTATATTCCATTGTAATATTATATGCTCATAACTGAGGATATTAGAGCATAGGAGAAAAATATTTTGAGGATGGAGAAATAAAAGTATATGAGTATGTTTACATGTATGTGTATCTACACACATATGTACACATACATGCATATTCACATATATGTGACTTATCATTTGTGGAATGCACATTCGTTTATAACTCACTGGCTGCATGCATTTGCACATATTTATATGGAAGATTACTTATTCAAGAGACATGATTCCTTCCCAGGTAATTTTGATATAATACTGCATAAGGAATGCCAAGATTCCAAATTTTTTATCACACTAACAGAAGAATCACCAGGTAACTATCTCATTGATAGCAATCTTCAGTATAAAATCTCAACTTGCATTATCCAGAATGATGGCTTTCAGATTCATTGTTTATGGAAAGATGGAAACATAATTTCAAAACATAGGAAAATGATGTTTAAGAAAATAAATGCCATATTTCATACTAGAAATATTTGCTTTATTTTTAATATCTAATCAAAATATGAAAAGGCAACCAAAAGGGAATAAAGTTATGGTAGCATAGAAACATAGGGAAAAGGGAAAAATTAAGACAGAGTGTCAAAAAGTTTGCTAAAAAAATAAGGATTCCAACCAGAAGAAATCCTCAGCATATTTGACAGGACTCAGTGCTGGCTGATCTCCTAAGGCACAAAAACTCTTTGCAGATCTCCATTTGAGATTTTTGTCTGCTTCAATTTCTACTCAAGTGTCCAACTGGCCTTCCAGAGAACATCTCAATCAACAACTTCCTTTTTATCTGAGCAGTCTACAACTCCAGTGGCATTCATAATTTCAAATAGTCTGTGACTAGTATGAAGATTCACATTTCATTTCAAAAGTAGTTTCTGAGACTGGGAGCTCATGGCACTAGTGGGAAAGAAAGCATACCATTCATTTGCATTAACCCTGACTCAATACATTAGAAACAGTGGACTGATCAAACAGAAAACGGCTCCAGACATCTGTTTCCAAATGCAGGCAGAGCTGGCATGTCCAGAGGTGACTGACTCAACTCTCTGCAGCTATAAGTTTCAGAAACTGGATCAAGGGCAGAAGTTGCAGCAAGATAGAGTCTAGCATCCTTCAAAGAAGTGCTCTGGAGCCTGAGAGCGCTACAATAATGAAATTGTTGGCTGTGCAGAGACTGAGTTCAAGAGAAGAATTCAAGCAAAGTCAGAATGACCTTCTCCTAAGCTGTGACAGAACAGATCGCTGCAATGGGTGAATTAGGGTGATTACTTAAGGAACCCAGGGCTCTAAATCTAAGACCTCTGATTGCAAGCAGTTGATTTCATCATTGATCCTTTTTTCAAAATATGATTATCTTGTCTTTGAAACAACAGAAAATATCAAATTAACTTTAATATATTAGTAAATTAATATATATTATTACTTATTGATATTATTGTAAATTAACACATTGTGATAGTTTCTCAGTTGGGTCCAACTCTTTGTGACCCCACAGACTGCAGCCGGCTTCTCTGTCCATGGGATTCTCCAGGCAAGAATACTGGAGTGGGTTGCCATTTCCTTCTCCCAAAATTAATACATTAATTGATAATATTTGCTGTATAATACCAAAGCTAATTAATTACAGTTAATACTGATATTAATTACAATTTATTACCAAAGTTATTAGTTGTAACTCAGACAGTAAAGAATCTGCCTGCAATGCAGGAGACCTTGGTTCAGTCCTTGGGTTGGGAAGATCCCATGAAGAAGGAAATGGCTACCCACTCCAGTATTCTTATCTGGAGAATCCAGTGTGCAGAGGAGCCTGGCAGAATACAGTTCATGGGGTCACAGAGTCAGACAAGACTGAGCGGCTAACACTACATTAACAAATTAATATATTAATATAAAGTTATATTAAAATATTATTTGGTAATCAGTTCAGTTCAGTCACTCATTCGTGTCCAACTCTGTGACCCCATGAACTGCAGCACACCACACCTCCCTGTCCATCACCAACTCCTGGGGTTTACCCAAACTCATATTGTGATTAATTAGTATTTATTTACTATATTATAAAAATATACAACAAATATCAATTAACACTTGTATTATTTAGCAATTAGCATCTGGTGAATTAATAGTGGTATTAATATTAGTATTAAAATATGTAACAAATAAAATCAATTGTAAACAGGCCTAGGTAGCAAAGACTTTACAACAAAGGCAATATAATAAAGTTGTACAAAAGTAACTCAAATGAATTAATTGAAGAAAATGAAATATGTATCTCTCAACCTATGTTAAAGTGCCTGGAAGAATTTATTCACTATGTAATAAAAATATTATGAGACATTTCAGGTTTTTTAACTGCACACCTGTGGTCAGATTTGACTATCATGATAATTAAACAATTGGCACTAGCTGGCTGTTTGAATGAAGCTTGGTTTCTGGTCTTTAGACACTAGCTTGAAATGCTCTCCGGTGGCAGTTTCGCCTCCCACCACCTTGCTAAATGTTTTTGGTCATAGTGCATGAATCTCTCATTTAAAAAAACAATTAGTGAAGGAAACACTTGTAAGCAAATTCCATGAAGCTAAAATTCTTGGAATTGCATTCTTTTTCTATTTACCCTTGAATTCTTACTGTTTAATCAGGACACTTTAACAGGCATTCAGAACATTTTACACTGTAAATCAGACAAGCTTGGCTCAAGCACATTAGAAGAAAAGGAGTACAATAGCCTAATATACACTTGCTAGTCCTTTTCATCATAGGGGACTGGAATACAAAAGTAGGAAGTCAACAAACACCAGGGGTAACAGACAAATTGGCCTTGGAATCTGGAATGAAGCAGGACAAAGGCTAATAGAGTTTTGCCAAGAGAACACACTGGTCATAACAAACACCCTCTTCCAACAACACAAGAGAAGACTCTACATATGGACATCACCAGATGGTCAACACCAAAATCAGAATGATTATAATTTTTGCAGCCAAAGATGGAGAAGCTCTATACAGTCAGCAAAAACAAGACTGGGAGCTGACTGTGGCTCAGATCATGAACTCCTTATTGCCAAGTTCAGACTGAAATTGAAGAAAGTAGGGAAAACCACAAGACCATTCAGGTATGACCTAAATAAAATCTCTTATGATTATACAGTGGAGGTGAGAAATAGATTTAAGGGACTAGATCTGATAGATAGAGTGCCTGATGAACTATGGATGGAGGTTCATGACATTGTACAGGAGACAGAGATCAAGACCATCCCCATGGCAAAGAAATGTAAAAAAGCAAAATGGCTGTCTGGGGAGGCCTTACAAATAGCTGTGAAAAGAAGAGTTGTGAAATACAAAGGAGAAAAGGAAAGATATAAGCATCTGAATGCAGAGTTCCAAAGAATAGCAAGGAGAGATAAGAAAGCCTTCCTCAGTGATCAGTGCAAAGAGATAGAGGAAAATAATAGAATGGGAAAGACTAGAGATCTCTTCAAGAAAATTAGAGATACCAAGGGAACATTTCATGCAAAGATGGCCTCGATAAAGGACAGAAATGGTCTGGACCTAACAAAAGCAGAAGATACTAAGAGGTGGCAAGAATACACAGAACTGTACAAAAAAGATCTTCAAGACCAAGATAATCATGATGGTGTGATCACTCACCTAGAGCTAGACATCCTGAAATGTGAAGTCAAGTGGGCCTTAGAAGGCATCATTATGAACAAAGCTAGTGGAGGTGATTGAATTCCAGTTGAGCTATTTCAAATACTGAAAGATGATGCTGTGAAAGTGCTGCACTCAATATGCCAGCCAATTTGGAAAACTCAGCAGTGGCCATAGGACTGGAAAAGGTCAGTTTTCATTCCAATCCCAAAGAAAGGC
>SJYF01000464.1:6469241-6479868 GCA_006410515.1 Procapra przewalskii | reverse complement strand
GGGGTTGCTTTTGTTTCTGTGTTTTAGTGAAGTAAGCCATATTTAACTAATACTTGAGAACAGGAAGTTAAATTGGGGGGAATATACACAACTGACATGGACAGTAGGTTTCAAAGATCAGCTGTTGTGAAAATCACAGGATGGGAACGAATGAAGAAGAAGACTAATGAAGAGGGGAAGTTTGTGATGGGGGATTACTTTTTATTTATTTCATCAACTACTGAAACTACAGAATATACTTTCATAAAGATTTCTCTGTATTCTCCCCAGTTATTTTGGATGTCCCTGAACTGTATCTACCAGAATTCACATGGAACATGTGACTTGGGGATTTTCTGTAAGTTGTTCTTCCTGAATTACTCCAATAAGATGATGATGCTTGAGCAGGCTATGTGGGAAGTTGTGTGGGTAAGTGTGTGTATATGAGTGCATATTCTCTGCTTCACTGTAAAAAACAGAACCTACTTTCTAGTAAACATTAATGTGAAACAGGTTGAATTTTACTTTAACTTCAAATAAGCTCATATTGGATTACTATGTTTTGCAAAAAAAAATTTACAGCAGGAAAATGATAAATCACCATCAATTTAAAGCACAGCATGTGTCTAACTATACAATCCTCTCAAACTCCCAAACTTGTATGAACGAGTTACTAGACATCTCTGGAGTTCGCTTTCTTATCTTTGAGTGAGTAGGTTGGCTCACACAGTTTTTACATATTTTTCTATTTCTATTGGTGAGTCTGATTATATGTAACAAAGACTTTCAGGGAAAGTGATCTATTTGTTTGCTGTTTCCTGTAAAATTGAAAAATGTTTGCAGTCTTTCCCTATGTCACTGACCCCTGTTAGGGGAAAAAAAATGTCTATGTGCTGTGTAGAAATCACCACCTTCCCTCTGGAAACCTGCTCTACTGGTTCCATCTACGTTATCTGCCAGTGTTCTAGGTTGCGCCCTGTAATGGGCTAAACGTCCAGAAAGTCCTATTTAAGCCACTTCATTCCCCCAAGAATAGAAGAAAATCTATTCCCAGCATGCCAGCATCCCCCCTCAATTTCGTGTAAAGGGGTGTGTGTGTGTGTGTGTGTGTGTGTGTGTGTATGTGTGTTGGGGGGAAGGAGTTGTAGGGAAGAGTAGGGATGCCTTTTAAGATCAATAAAAAGATGAGTCAGTTTCTGCTTTCATTTAAAATATTTGCATTCTCTATATTGGTAAATCATTAATTATCCAGATATCAGTTACTGTTCCCTGTGTGCTCAGCGTGTGCTCAGTCATGTCTGACTCTTTGCAGCCCCATGGACTGTAGCATGCCAGACTCCTCTGCACATGGAATTTTCCAGGCAAGAACACTGCAGTCTGCGTGAGCTTCTCCAGAGGATCTTCCCGACCCAGGTATCTAACCTGAGTTTCTTGTGTCTCCTACTTTGACAGGTGTATTCTTTCACACTAGTGCCACCTTGGAAGCCCCTAATAGTTTCTCAGTCCTTTGGTATTTTGATCAATTTAAATCAAACCACCCTCTACCCAAATTCCTGGAAAAACTCTGTTGCCCTGCCCAAGAATTCTATAAATTCCAGAATTTGACAAATACAAAGTAGACTCTGGTTCCAAGTTTCTCCACAGCTATTTTCTTGTTTCTTTCCCAGCAGAGTTGGATCTTAGCCTCTTTTCCTTCATTGCCTCAAGACAGGAGAGTAAACAAGTCCTTTCAAATTTACTTTGAAACTCAATACCTCACCCATTCTAAACTAGATTTTAAACAACATTATATACATCGCCTGTCAATGTAGCAAAGTTCACTGTTCTGAAAATCCCATTTGTTGCTCCCCCAAGGGGACGTTATTCTGGGTGCTTGACTCTGTCATTTCCAGTTGCTTGCCGTCCTGCCTACCCCCTTTTACACTTTACTCTCTGGCGCCCCTCATTTCTGTTCAATTCTGCTGTCTTCCTTAAACCCTTCATTTTATTTTTTTAATATAAATTTCTTTATTTTAATTGGAGGTTAATTATTTTACAATATTATGTTGGTTTTGCCATACATCAATATGAATCCACCACAGGTATACATGTGTTCCCCATTCTGAACCCCCCTTCCCTCCTCCCTCCCCATTTAGAATCCCCTGTTCCAAATTCTAAGTGCTTGGCAATGTATTTACCTGAACAAAAACATCTCTTTCCTGGGGACTCAAGGGACAGTCATGAAAATAACAGATATACACCTCCATGTCTGTGCGTGTGTGCATGCCCGCGAACCCTGATTCCTGTTCCATCAAGCTTTAGTACATTCTAAACTCTTGGGAAAACTGTGCCATTCCATTAAAAGACACCCATAATGAGGCTTCCCTGACGTGATATTGAAGTTGGTGCCGGTCCTTGTCTTGGGGTCACAAGAAGACACTGGGTAGAGCAAAGCCAGTTATCTGGGAGCGCCAGCATGCCCTGTGACCCACTTCCCCACATTTTAAACCTTGCTCCTGTATCTCACCTGGCAGGGAGAGAGAACAGGGCTGGCATCTGACCTGCTGGCAGCAAGCCTGCCGGGGAGAAGGTGTTGATCCCTTGACAGGTGTTACTTGCTTTCCCCTTTGTGTCTCTGTGGCTATAGGAAGGTTCAAAGAATAAGAAATGATCATCTTGGCCCTTGAGATTGCAGATAAGCCCCTGTATTCCATCCTGTGGCAATGTTTTTTGGAATAGCCTTGCCAGTCGTGTATGGTACATGTGAGCTACATGTGTGAACATGCAGGGCATTATACTTCTCACATGTGGCTCAGACGGTAAAGAACGGCCTGCAATACAGGAGACCCCGGTTCCATCCCTGGGTTGGGAAGATCCCCTGGAGAAGGGAATGCATTCCCACTCTCGTCTTCCTTCCTGGAGAATCCCCATGGACAGTGGAGCCTGGTGGGTTACAGTCCATGGGATCTCAAAGAGACACGACTGAGCGACCCACACTCACTTTTTAAATTTTGATTATCAGTTATTTTTGGCTGCAGCAGTTTTCAACTGCAGCGCAGGGGTTTCTCTCTAATTGTTTCACTCTCAGTTTCCAGAGAGCGCAGGCTCCGTAGCTGTACTGTACAGCCTTAGTTATCCCGGGCCATGTGAGAGCTTAATTCTCCAACCAGGGCTCGAACCTGCATTCCCCGCATTGGAAATGCAGAGTCTTAAACACTAGACCACCAGGGAAGCCCACTCACATGAACTTTAAACTCAGCCACGAAGAAATGAACCAAGTCATGAAGAAGGGAGCACATCAAGGTCATCACTGGGTGCTTTTAAAATACCAAGCAGTGCTAGAAAGAATCCTCCTGTCAATGCAGAAGGCGCAGGAGATCCAGGTTCGAACCCTGGCTTGGGAAAGTCCTCTGGAGGAGGAAATGGCAACCCACTGCAGTGTCCTTGCCTGGGAAATCCCAGGGACACAGGGGCCTGATGGATTACGGTCCTTGTGGTCTCAAAGAGTCACACGCAACTGAAGTGACTGAGGACACGTGCTAGAAAATATGCTTTGAAAGAAAAAAAAATTGACCTTTTCCCCCAATTAAATCTTTTCAATAGATCTCTCTCAAACAGTGGTCATTATTTGCCTTTTCTGTCTTCTTGACTTTCTTTTTTTAGGTTTAATTAATTTAAGGAGATAGACATGGTATTCATAAAACAGGTAGGGGACAATGGAGCTCAGATTTCTAGTTATTATTAAAGAGCTGGTACAATTCATCTTGAAAGTCTACCTTCGACCAAATTAACTAAACTATGATTTATGCCACCCAGTCCTGTGATGCTTAGATTCTAGGACTAACAGAGCAAAAATATTTTGTCCATTTTGTGAAGTCTCACTGAAGGTGTATTCATAAGCTGACCAAGTGTGATGTAAAGTCTAGGATTCAAGTTATCCTATTGTTTCAAAGGGCTTCCCTGGTGGCTCAGATGGTAAAGAATTTGCCTGCATTGCAGGTTTGATGCCTGGGTTGGGAAGATCCCCTGGAGAAAGAAATGATAACCCATTTCAGTATTCTTGCTTGGACCCTGAAGGTTTACGTAATATGGATCATGAGGCTCTCCAACTGAAATTTCTTATTGAGCTCTGATTACAAAACAGCCTGAGCTCTGGATTTAAAAGTCAGTTGAAGTTTCACTTTTGGCCTCATTATCTCACTGCTTTAGGGTTTTTGTTAGTACTAGACTACACTGGCCCCTGCTTTCCTGTTCTCAAAGTCTGTTTGGAGAAGTGTACCAAAGTACCTCAACCAAAGGCACCAGCTGGAAGAAGAAACTACTTTTTTCTCCCACAGACCACAAATCTTGTTTCCTTCCTGTTGTTACTTCTGTCCCCTAAGCTCTATATATGTTAACCAGTTTAAGTGACTCATTCTCGGTGGCTTCAATAAAGATAGTCACTTGCCATGTGGCTGTTGAAATATTACGAGGTAAAGAGCCGACTCATTAGAAAAGGCCCCGAGCTAGGAAAGATGAAGGGAAAGGGGGACGGGGGTGACAGAGGATGGGGAAATTAGATAGCATCACTAACTCAATGCACATGAATTTGAGCAAACTTTAGGAGACAGTGAAGGACAGGGAAGCCTGGCGTGCTGTAGTCCATGGGGTCACAGAGTCAGACACAACTTAGCGACTGCATGGCAACATAATGTAAAGGGAGGGCCCTGTACAACAAAGACGCCACTTACATCTGCCTCAGTGATGCATGCTGCCAATTCTTGCCAAACCACGTGGCTCAATTCCACAAATTGAATATTTGATGACTAATCGCAAATGCAATAAATCCCTGTTCTTCCACAAAAGCAGTTTAGGGAAGCTCACCCTTTGAAAAGCCGTGCTTTCTCTGCCTGAACGTAGCATAAACCTCGTAATGAAGCAATAAAGCTTGCTCTAAGTGGACATGGCTGCAGGGTTTGCGGCAGTAGCTTTGGAAGCCCTCAACGTTTCAAAGCATCAAAGCTCCTTGACGACAATGCACGCGGCATCCATCCAGGCTCGTAACCACCAACACAGTCCTGGCTGTGCACCCTCACCTCCTGGTTATCATCAGCTGTGACTAATGCTTGTAACCACCTATGAGAACAATGGCATTTTTTTTTTTGGCTGTTGTTTCATCCCTGGGTGAAAGAGCAATCTTGGCACACTTTTTATCGGTGACTCAGACAGGCCTTCTCAGAGTACTAATAAGGAGAAGGATTTTACGTGTATGGTGAGATTTCCTCCACCACCAGTGGGAGCTCCTTACCTAGATGTTTCCCTGAGTTCATCTACTTGACAGTGGATTTCAGCCACTGAAGGGAAGGAGCAGACAGCTGCAGACTCACAGTGCGTGTGTGCGCTTCTGCGTGTGTGCCCTTATATGATTTTAAAAGTGTGAAGAGAACAGAACAAAAATCCAGGAGGGGATATACTGCGGCAAAAGGAGCACACACTACGATAATGAGCATGTTCTGAAAGGATGACGTCACTGCACTAGCTTAAAATTACCCCCACGCTCTCCCCTCACTGTCTAAACTGCCACCTTGTTGGTTGGAGTCAGAAGGACCTTACTTTGGGCAGCTTGAGGCCACTCAAGATAGCACGCACATCGTATACCCATCCTTCTCCTTCTTAAAAATCTTTGTGTGTAAGTGTGACTTTTACCCTATGCTGGTCCCAGGTGTTTGGGAAAAAATTCCCCTACGCAAACCGTGCACTGATGCTAGAATTGAGTTTTGGCTTTTGACTTATGAGAACAGGGAGGCAAGTCAAGGATTAAAAAAGCAAAACAGAAATAGAGAAAAAGCAGTCGAGTGCAGAGATGAATAGTATGCGGAAATTTCAAAGCACCCAAACTACTACATTTTTCATTTTCAATGGATCCTCTTGGCAATGTGTTTGGCAGGGGGAGTCATTGCAAAGACAGGCTCTTGTTCACTTTCTTGAAGTCATGCTGGTGTGAGTGTGAAGAGAAAACGTGTTAGAAGATGTTGTGTTGGTTTCAGTGGGAGTAGAGGTGTATGATTCCTTAAGCTACCTTCAGAGCCTCACTCTGGAATACAAAGGCTGTTCAGGGGAATACCATGATTAATAAACACCTGCCATAGAGGCGGCTGCAAAGTGAGGGAGGGTGAGGATAGCCGAAACAGTCAATGAAATTGCCCCAGTCTCCTCCCTTCCCCCTCCACCTGGCATGGTTTCCTTGGTGGCTCAATCTGTAAAGAGTTGGCCTGCAATGCAGGAGACCCAGGTTCGATCCCTGGGTGGGGAAGATCCCCTGGAGGGAGAAATGGAAACCCACTCCAGTATTCTTACCTGGAGAATCCCATGGACAGAGGAGCCTGGTGGGCTACAGTCCATGGGGTCACAAAGAGTCGGACATGACTGAATGACTAACGCTTTCACCCCCAGCATAATGGAGAAGGAAATGGCAACCCACTCCAGTCTTCTTGCCTGGGAAATCCCACATACAGAGGAGTGTTGTGGGCCACAGGCCGTGGGGTCGCAACTGAACACACATGCCCTTAGCATGAAATGGATTCTCATCATAACCATTGCTGAGCACAGTCCCTGCTTCTTCTAAGTCTTTCTGGAATTCCTTATAGTGCTGTTTCTATTCTATGTTTTGGTTTTTTCCCCCATGGCATGTGGAATCTTAGCTCCTTGACCAGGGATATAACCCACGCTCTTGCCTTGGAAAGAGAAGTCTTAACCACTGGACTGCCAGGGAAACCCCCCTTCTTTCTTCTAACTCTCTGTAAATGAAAGTACAAGAGTGAAAGAAAGATCAAGGTAGACAAAGTGTACCCAGCTACAATTCTGGCCCAGGAAGAGAGACGGAGTCTCCTCCCGGACTTGTGAAGAAACCATGAAAAAGTAACGAGAAAATATCAGAAACCCTAGAAGAAAAAAGTCACAGATTTTAACCCAGTCTTTTGATACCTATACCTTGCTGAGTAGCAAATTTTCCTTAAAAATTGAAATTGCAGAATGAGCTAAGAGAGAATGCTCTGGAAATCTGAGTCATCTTGGACAACCAGGATTTAATTTCTGGAGAAAAGTGAGAGCTCTAGGGATTTAAAAGACAGGTCTAAGGAAACTTGGATTGGAGCAGCAAAGACTAGAAGCTAACCATGTTTGCTTAAATTTCTATTTATATACTGATAAATACCAAGAAATGGCGTGCATGTTCAGTGGTGGCCAAATATTTGTGACCCCACTGACTTCAGCTCGCCTGGCTCTTCTGTCCATGACATTTTCCAGGCAAGAATACTGGAATGAGTTACCATTTCCTTCTCCGGAGGATCGTCTCCACCCAAGGATTGAACCTGAGTCTCTTGCATCTCCTGCATTGGCGGGTAGATTCTTTCACCATTGAGCCGCCTGGGAAGCTTGATAAATATCAAAGGCAGTTTTTATCAGGAAGTATTTAACTGACTGTTTTCCACATGCTTATATTCTTTTCAGAAAAAAGAAAGTGATATCCCAAAGACTATGCATATTTTTTTTCAAGAATAGAAGAGAAAACATTATTTCTTTAGAAAAGATCAAAGGAAAATAGCTGGGAAGGATAATTGCAAGATCAGCAGGTGAGGCAACCAACAGCCACCAGGAGTGCTAACTTTGGCAGTGGGGAGATTCTAAAGATGGCCACCAACAATCTCATCCTGGGTTACTCAGCTGAACACTAACCTAGGTGCTTCTGGGAAGGGACTGTACAGATGTAATGAAGGTCCCAAGTGAGCTAAGCTTAGAGTGTGGAGACCACTGCTCAGTCAGGGGAGAGTCCTTGACAAGCACAGGTTGTCTCTGGCTCATTGTGGGGAGGTCCTGATAATGGACACAGAACTAACATTCTACCACCAAGTGGAAGAATTCTGGGGGCTTCCCTGGTGACTCAGACTGTAAAGAATCTGCCTGCAATGCAGGAAAACAGGGTTTGATCCCTGTGTTGGGAAGATCCGTTGGAGAGGGAATGGCTACTCTCTCTTGCCTGGAGAATTCCATGGACAGAGGAGCCTGGCAGGCTATAGTCCATGGGGTTGCAGAGAGTCAGACACGACTGAGCAACTAATGCTTTCTATTTTTGTACAGGTCAAAAAGAGAGAGGAGATGACAACCCATATATCCTACCAGCCTCCCAGAATCCATCTTTTCTTGCCAGAATCCATCTTGGCTGAGGGACAGGTGCAGAAGTCAGCGAGATTCCAAGGATGAGGCATTGCCTGCTGCCTTGTTTTGAGGGGGCTGCATGATAAAGAGTGATGAGGGTGGTCCCAGGAACAGAGAGCAGCCCTGATGGACAGCCAGCAAGGACACAAGGATCTCAGCCTCATAGTCTCAAGGAGCTGAGTTCTGCAGTAACAAGGAGAAGCAGGAAGAAAACTGGGAGTCTTAAGAGCACAATGCAGTCCACTGACTTTAGTCTCAAGGGACCTGCAGCCATCAGCCAGGCATAACATCCTGGACTTTGACCCACAGACCTGCATGATCGTAAATGGGTGTTGATTCCAGCCCCTGAGCTTGTGGCAGTTTGATACAGCAGCAATAAAAAATGAATACATCTTTATTAGAGAAATAAAAGAGAAAGAGGAAAGGAAAGTCACCAGATATTGCTGTGCTGCTTTTTCCTCTGCAAAAGGGGCAAGGATTTTCTCCTTCGATTTCTAACTGGAAGGCGCCACTGGTTCTAATCCACAGGTGCCCTAAAATCCCCAGGTCATCACTCTACCTCTCTCAAAGTGACAACAGAGTGAAGTTCCATATCTGTTCTGCAATAACACTAGATATTCCGACAGTAACATTTTAGAGAGTTTTTTTCCCTTCGTGACATTTCCTTTCGAGTAGGTACTTCAATTTATGAAGGGAAACCAAAATTCTTGCAAAATAACACCACTGAATTTTTAAAATTATATATTCCAAGTTCTAAATAATTGAGCGACAAAATGCAAACTGCTGCAAATTGGAAATTCCCTGTAGTGCATAAATATTTCCCAAAGGACCTTCTTTTTAATTTGCTGTCATTTCAACTTTGAATTGAGGAGCAGAAAGAGCTGTAAGTGTATTAAGTGTCAGGGTATTAAAAAAATAATTCTATTATGCTTTTTGTTTAACTTGGGGAATCAGTGAAGGAATGTTTAGGTTAATCACTACACAATGCTTTCCAAAGAATAGCAAATAATCTCTGCCCCACTCCTACGGAGTAAATAAATAACCTCATTATTACAGTAATGAAAACAAGTTAGGGAATTTCCCAGGAACATAGAAAGACGAACTTTATCCTGGTATCTTCCTGTTATGATCAGCAGGTCCCTGTTTGCCAAATACAGCCAGGATAGAGCTAAAACTCGTTGGCGTACATATGAAAAAGCTAGAGAACTGCAAAATCGTGTTCTTTCACATATTTTTCCTACTGGACACTGTTTCTGCCCATATTTCACTTGTTCCCAGACTCTACGCTGAATCCAGTTATTAGGAATTAAATTAAAAAGAAATAGTCTTGTTATATTTCCTTGTCAATAGTCTATCTCTGTTGGCAAGAATTCTAAAGTTGAAACCCTTTAGCAGCAGGAACCTAACTTAAAACTTACGTAAAGAAGTGGATGAAGTAAGACGTCGCTGTGTGAGTTCTCTGCCTGCCGAGCACTTTAAATTTCTCTCTCTCTCTTTTTTTATGATCTAAAGATATTCAAGACATATCAATGAAGACTGCAAATAAAGAAATAAGCATGGGGGAAAATGCAACCAAAATTTGAAAATGCTTCATCTTAATGAGAAAAGGAAAAATTTTAAAAAACATTGCAATCAACATTTTCCTGGCTACTATTCATACAATTTACACCCAATTTTTGTAATGAAACTTCCTAATTCAGTTGTCTATATAATGATTGCAGACAAATGAAGAACTACAAGCCCTCTCTCTACATTTTTTTTGTCCTTTGTTATTTATTAAAAAAAAAGAAATCTCTCCAGGAATACCTACACAAATTACTCTAAATTTATTAAAATCTATGGAAAGAAAGCAACTTGGTAAGGTGCAAGGATCTGGCTCTACCATCTTATCTCTAGTTTGACCTCACTGTCCTTTGATTAAGCTCAAAGTTCCATAAATATTTAATTGTTCATACTTGGGAAAAATAGATTCATCCTCAACGGAACAAAACTACTTCTGAAACTATCATTTCTACAGGCATTGACTATGTAACATTTATGGGAATTGTAACGGATAAAGAGGTGATTGGCAGTGTCAGGCGTTCTGTTGGAATTGGTAATACCAATCTTGTTTTGTTGGGTTGATCAGGATTTGTTGTTCTTCTATAACAATAATTATTTAAAATATATCCTAGCTAATCTAGAGCTTTCTTCTCCTCTTAATAGCAGATTGAATAGAACTTAACAATCTTTCGGAAAATTCCACCAAAATTGCACCTATTTGATGCATATTTGAAAAAAAAATTAGTACATTTTATTATTGAAACTTAAGGTAGGCGGTAGATATAATTTCCCAAGTGCATAACGACTCCCACAGAGTAGCTTCTTGAATGAGAAAGTGTGACTCACTCAGCCTATGGATGACCTGTTCTTTTAGATTTTGTCATCAAGTTTGAACGCAGCAGGCTTCAATTTGGGTAAGGTTCAGTAAACACAA
>SJYF01000464.1:6437215-6449345 GCA_006410515.1 Procapra przewalskii | reverse complement strand
GAGTGGGGCCTGGTTTTCCAGTTGGCATGTCTTTTCCATAGATACCGGGCATAGAGCTCAAAGTCCACAGTCCGGCCGAAGATGGAGTCCTGCTTTCAAGATGGAACCTGTTCTGTCTGTTTCCTCCTTCAAGACAAGAACATACTTTCTGGCCCTCGAACAGGTCCTCCTTTCTGCAACAGAAAGACTTCAGGGTCGTTTTAGTGGTTTCCTTCGTTGGCCAGACCTGCTGTTCCAACATCTCATCCCACGGTCTTCTGGAGCCCTGGGGTTGCTCTAACATACCCAGCAGAGGAGATGCTCACGCCCATGGCACTGCTCTCAGCTTACATCCTAAACGAATTCCACAAATATTTCCTGAGTTCTTGCTGTCAGAAGAAATCAGAAGTTTCTAGATGCGTGGAGATAATTAAGAAGACCACATTTTCATAGGGCTCAGGAGCTGGAATTTAAAATGTTGCATTCTTGTGGGGGATAAAAAAGAAAGAAACAACTGGTTATGTTTTAAGGACGGCTGCCATAGCCTTTAAAACATTGCCTTGCTATGACTAATACACAAGCTGACTATTACAACAGTGCTTCTCATACTTCAATACGTACTTAAATTATTTCATACTGGGGGCTTCCCAGGTGGCTCGGTGGTAAAGAAGCCATTTGCCAAACAGGAGACATAGCTTTGATCCTTGGATCCAGAAGATCTCCTGAAAAGGGCAACTCTCTCCAGGATTCTTGCCTGGGAAATCCCATGGACAGAGGAGCCTGGTGGACTATTGCCCACAGGTTTGCAAAGAGTCAGACAAGGCTTAGTTACTAAACAACAACAGCAAGGTTAAAATGCGATTATGAGTCAATAAGTAGGTCTGGGATAGGACTGGGGATTCTAAACATTTCTAGCAATCTTCTGCTAATCTGTGAAAGGTCCTCGAGGAGTGAGACCAAGCAGGACCCCGTAGTGCTCCTGCTCACAAAAGCCTATGTTCCCTTCCCTGATTTCTGAAGGGCAGGTTCAAATGATTGCTAATCAGGGAAGGGAGAGCTTGTAGGGACAAGGGAGGAGCAGTCAAGAAATACAAGTTTGCAGCCTTGGGGCAGAGTCCTGGTTCCCCCTCAAGGGAGACACAGAACACTATTCTTGAGTTCTTCCAAACTAACACTCTCACCAAAGGGAGGAATTGACGAAGCACTTCTCCTTCAAGAGAAGGTCACAGTTCACCCATCATCACAGGAGGCCAGGGGATCTCTGGGTTGAAGGAATCCTTCTGACTATGAGCCTTACCAGCAACCGCATCCCCTCGACTATAAAACTCAAGACCCCAGGTTGGAACACACCAGTTTTGAGGGCATTAATCCTCTTTGGACCCCTTTGTCTGGCAAAGCAATAAGGCAATTCTTTTCTATTTCACCCGAAACTCTTCTTGTCTCTGAGATTTAATGCACTGTCAGGGTATAGAGGCTGGATTCCGATTCAGTAGCAAGTGCTTAGCAAATGCTATGACTCATCTTTCTGAGATACCTTGAATGGCACCTGGGAACCTCAGTGGAGGCTGAATGCTATTTCCAGGACAGTTGTCACCCTTAATAAAGGAAGAGAATTCTGACAGTGTGTTATTTCGAGATGTCTCATTTCTTCTTTAAAAAACAATGAGATACAATAAGTGTAACTGTACAGAAAGGTTATGTGACATACATATCATCAGAGGGTAAACCGACCCAAGTTTCAGGGTTTGGCCCGACAACTAGAATGACCTTGAGATTTAATCGCAAGTCTTGACTTTCACCCTTTTAGGGGCTGTTAACTGAAGTGTGGATAAGTGAACCAACTCCCCCATCTCAGTGATGAATGTCCTTGAGGTCAGCTGAACATCCATCTGCCCCTGCAAGTCAGACGCGTTTCCTTGTCTCTAAAGCAACTTGATGCGGATGCTTGTAAATCAGCGGATTGGCATCTGGCCTCATTTAGTGTGAGAAGAACTTAGAGGAGTGCCTGATTCTGGTTTATTTTAACTTTCAATTTTCTTAATCCTCTCCCTTGCCCCTCCCCCATCTCCTTTCTGGGAACTCAAAGAGTTTGGCCTCCCTGAGTAGAGCCATTCTGAGGAATTCACACCTACCCTTTTAGCATATGCATGAATCCCAGAAAGTCTCAAGGTTTGATTCTGTCCACTTGGGAGTGAGAATTAATTACATCAGTTACAGATCTGCCCCCTGCTGTTCAGGGAGCCTAAAGTCCAAGTTTTTGGGTGTGTTGAGCCATTAAGGGATTTACAATATAGAACAAAAGGCATGGAAACTCAATTGCTAGAATAATTTAAAAGCTCTTCACACCACTTCAGCTAAATACCCCCATCTTCCACTGATAAGCTCTAGGGCAGTTAATTAAAACCTTTACCTTTTCAATGTTGGAGAGTATTGAATCCCAGATGATTTCTTTCCCAAAGGAATTAATTTTAAGGGACAGGGAAAAGAAGGAAACAGAAGTCATATTATTTCCTATTAAAAAAAATCAGACATACATTTTTTAAGCCAAAAGGAAAATTTCAGAATAGATTTTTAATTTATAAGTGCAGAACATACTCGTTAAGAGAAAAAAAAATGATATCAGTGTTAAATTTTCAATGCTTACCCTCAATCCACCTGTAAAGTATATAACTTCCCCAAAACTTTTAGTCAGTAACAGCTTCTTTATTATTAGACCTTTTTATGGGTTTGAAATGTATTCTATATGCTTAGTGATCCTAAGTCAAACGTCTCTGATTGCCACTTTATGTAAACTATGTGAAGTCTGAACCACCAGTAAATCAAAATTCAATCCCTTTTTATACAGGTCTGGACACTTCTATATTTCAACTTAGTTCAAATCAATCATGTTTTTCAACATCTTGCCTCTCTATAGTCTCTAATACATTTAGCCTTCAACCATACCCTGGCTCTTATTCCTAAAATTGACCCTCCCAACTCAGTTCTTATCTCTGTTTTCATATTTTTGATTGTTTTATAAAGTGCCCAGTTTGCAAAGTTTCATTCAAAAAAGTAAATAATAAAACCTCCTAGATGCAATATCAGAGCTATTTGTTTTCAGAATATAGCACATTTTCCAATGTTTTCTTTGTTTTGTTTTCATAGCACTCCTGTAAAACCAAGATGATATTATAATAAGCAATTTACATTAAGCCATTCGCACAGAGATGTTGAGATATGGCAAAGTTAATGCAAATCTGGATTTAAGCTCACAGAATTTATTAAATTTAAATTTAGAAATGTACAATCTGTCACACAGGATACTAAGACATTGAAATAAGACACAGACTGCATTTCCAAAGAGCAGTCAACATTATTACTTGGGGAGAACAGTGGGGCAAGATGAGAAACAAAAGGTGTATTGTAAACCATTCTGCTGAGAACCTGAGCATGCATTGGCAAGCTGAGAAGGCAGTTTGGAAAGTTTTGGATAAGCCCTTGAATATTTGGAAATTAACTTATCAGTGATTGCAAGCAAGGAGCCTCATTGCAGAGAAGAGCTTGAAGGCATCTACCCACACAATTCCCATTGTCATCCCTAAAACAAACACCTCAGAATCCCTTCAGATCAATTCAGCTCACACCGGTTAGGGTGGTGCAGTGTGGGGCTCACCTATGAAACCAGACTTTTCACCTTTAATTATTAGAATCGACATAAATTTCAAGATGCTAGTATGAAATCTCCACTTAGCCCACTTATCCCATAATATCCAAACAAACTTCTCAGACATGCACCTGTCAGAATTTACTTTGATGATGCTGATAAAAGAGACAAAAGAATTTCTTGTATTTCTCTCGGACCTAACGCAATATTAGCCGTTGTACACACTAAGATGTTAATCTCTTGGAGGAGTGTGTTGTGTGCGTGTGTTTCTTTCAGCCTCCAGCTGAAGTTTTGAGCCCTGGAGACTAATAGTTCCTCTTTTTCTCAAAGGACTCTGCTTTTTGAGGATTCAGTTTTTTGATGGGCATGACAGAACCTCACCCCTAAAGTACTTTAAAAGACTAAGGTAGGTCAGTTCATACAGCAGTTTTATATTAGGGCTTGAATTGTGGGGAAAGATAAAGTTGATACTTTTCTTACTGTGCCTACGCAGAGGGTAATCAAGCAACTGACCCCAGGAGTCACATCCCTGAGAAAGAAAGGGGAAACTGGCATACATTTTTTAAGTCATCCTATTCATTCCTCTTATTATTATTATTATTATTTCATGTTTTTGGCCACATCTTACTGCATGTGTGGAGAAGGCAATGGCACCCCTCTCCAGTGCGCATGTGGGACCTTAGCTCCTGACTAGGGTTCAAGCCCACGCCCTCTGCATTGGAGCACCGAGGCTTAACCACCGGACCATCAGGGAAGTCCCGTATTCATTTTTTAACTCAGTCGTACACTTACTTATACATGTGTCCTATTATTCGTTAATACACTGCTAGGTATTTTAATATTCATAGTCTTTCATCACCTTCCGTGTTCCAGGTACGTGCAGAGTGAGCACATTTGACGAAGGTGTCACTGCAAAGAACTACAGCCACAACAAGGGCACATTCAGAGGGCCCAGAACCTGGCCTTGCACAGCAGACGGGATTCTCGCCGAACCCTGAGCGAACCTGAGGAAGGGACAGGCAGGCAAGAGGGCGAGAGCGCTGAGAGGCGAGCACAGCCATCACTACAACGTTGCTGTTGCTGTTCAGTCTCTAAGTTGTGTCTGACCCTTTGCCACCCCGTGGGCTGCAACATGTCAGACTCCCCTGTCCTTCACTATTTCCCAAAGTTGGCTCAGATTCGCGTCCATCGGGTCAACGATGCTGGCTGAACATCTCACCCTCTCCTGTCCCCTTCTCGTTTTCCCTTCCATCTTTCCCAGCATCAGGGTCTTTTCCAATGAGTCAAACATGATTATAAATATAATTAAAGTGTAAGCCCCAGTCTGAGAACTTGGAGATTAGGTCTCGCATGGCATTGGGAAGAAGTGCAGTGGGGCCAAGAGCTGGAAGTGGCCTCAGGTGAGATGGGGATCCTGGGAAGATCAACCTGAGTACTTGTTCATACTGTGTGCCTTTCCCCCCCATCCACTTTCAATGCCTCATTACCCCTGCTTTCTAGATAAGTGGGAAGTATAAGTGGTAGCCGACAAGAACGTTTGGCGGGGAGTAGGCAGCTCAGCTGCTCTGGGAAAGTTTGGGAGGTATCTGTGTGTGAGTGTTTATGTTCATATCACACGTAGGGCTTCAAAGACCTCTGAAGTACAGCTGAGGGCAGTGGTCATGTACAACGCAAGTGGTTCCATCTGAATGGACAGTTCTCTGTATGGCGTCTTTCCCTTTGACTTTTTCTTTTCTTTCTTTCTTTTCTTCTTTTACTTAAAGGAAAAAAAAGTTATTTATTTTCAATTGAAAGATAATTTCTCTACAATAGTGTGTTGGTTTCTGCCAGACATCAACATGAATCAGCCAGAAGTATTCATATGTCCCTTCCTTCTTAGACCTCCCTTCCACCTGTCACCCCAACCCACCCCTGTAGGTTGTTACAGAGCCCCAGTTTGAGCTCCTGAGTCACACTGCGAATCCCCACTGGCTGTGTTACACACGGGTGTGTATATGTGTCCATGTTACTCTCTCCCTTCGTCTCACCCTCTTTCCTCCCTGCCTACCACCCTGAATGTGCCCGATCTTGTTCCTCTGACTTCAGGTCCTTGAGCATTCTTCCTTTCATTGAAATTTCTACCAGGGTGGTTGGATCCACTGACATCCTGGATTTTCATTGGTATTGTTTCATAATTTTATGACCATTTGCCCATATTTCATGAATAATGCATGGGAGCAACATTTTTAAAAACTTTATGTAGTCTTGTTATATGATAAACTGGTGGTAAGATGTAGAAGCTGTCATTTAAAAATTTAAAAGATTTTGAAAGGGACAAAACAGTTCATTGGGCACTCTGCTTAACACATCTTGTCACGTTAACTCATCTTTCATCATTCTTGAGTTTTTCAAAGCTCTGTGTAAATACTGTACTACTGACTGTATAGTATCAGTATATCTGTATACAAACAATGCTGTTGCTATTAAAACCATAGACCGCTAGGCTCCTCTGTCCACAGGATTCTTCAGGCAAGAATCCTGGAGTGGGTTGCCAGGGGATCTTCCCGACCCAGGGACTGAACCTGCATCTCTTATGCCTCCTGAGGTTCTTTACTACTAGCACTGCTGGAGAAGCCTTATGCAAACAACGCCCATCTATAAAAACAGAAACACTGTGGAGATTCAATTGATTTTTGTTTATGAACTTTAACCAATTTATACATTCATTTCAGTGATCCCGATGGCTATATAATTATGTGTTTTTATGTTCAATTTGCCTTTAGTTCTAATACCTTACAGTTTCCCTTATTAATTAATCAGTTAAATAAAATATTTGATATGGTTTTACTATATACTCATAAAGATTTTATCCTAAAAATATGGTTTCGGTGCGGGGAGGGCACAC
Source organism: Procapra przewalskii (assembly GCA_006410515.1). Taxonomy (NCBI): domain Eukaryota; kingdom Metazoa; phylum Chordata; class Mammalia; order Artiodactyla; family Bovidae; genus Procapra; species Procapra przewalskii. Next base: position 6,442,839 of record SJYF01000464.1, on the reverse strand, counting down.
TGCATAGAGAGCTTTCAGGATCTTAATTCCCTGACAGGGATAGAACCTGGGCCCTCAACAGTGGCCATTCTGAGTCCTAACCAGTGAACCACCAGGGAATTTTGTAAACACATTCTCTAAATAAGGTGAGGAACACTGCTTCTGGACACACAATCGTTGGCACAGTTCACGAGGCAGACAAGCCATTTTTTAAAAACTCTGTTCCTCTCTAACATTTCAATGGCCTAATGGCCAGAGAAGGATTAAATGAGAAGGGGATTTTCCCCCTGTTTTCAGTAAGTAATATGGAAACATGTGGGTCACTAATATATAAATACAAAATTATTTCTTGTAATTGAAAGACCTATTAGCCATCATACTACCCCACTCAGTGAAATAATTAATTATCTCGGTCCATATCAAACTGTGGTTCCGTGTTTCTTTTTTGCACTTTCTTGGTTTTTTGAAGACAGTTGTTTTCGCTAAACTGGGGTGATGTCTCTGAATGATAGTGGTACTTTCATTGCAAACGTTTCACAACAAATGAATTGGCATGATTTTAGCAGACACATTTCTGTCTTAAAAAATAACTAGGAGTTTTTCTGGTGGCCCAGTGGCTAAGACTCTACACTCCCAATGCAGCAGGCCCAGGTTTAATCCCTGGTTAGAGAACTAAGATCATGCATGCCACATCACGCAGGTAGAACAAAAGAAAATCAAACAAAAGTTTTTTTTAAATGAATAACTACGTGCTTAGAAGAAAAGAGGGAAGGAGGGAAGAGGAGAGGGAGGGGAGGAAGGAGGAGAAAGGATGACATCTGATGGCCCATTTAGTATATTTAATATATTCTCTTCTGCAGGGGCTGTGGTAAACAAGACGAGATGAAATGCTAGAGGAATATGAAATGGTAATTAAGAAAATGCTGTCTTAGTTTTTTTCAACTTTTACATAACTAGCGTCCGAGCAACTTTTACCCTTATCTTAATCATGAAAGAGAAACTATTTGTCATCAAGGTTTTTCCATTGTCTCTTCACTGCAACATACCACTTTGCTGGACCATGCCCAAAATTCTGAGTCTTTTTGAGATTAGAGATCAAAACATTTTATTATTGAACCATGACCGTTTCTTGGCTTGGGGCAGCACTGGCTTCTACAACATCATTTTCCATCTAGATTAAAATAATTAAAATTTAACCATCCAGCATCAGTTTCAAGACTGTAAAATATTTTGACATGCACGCATGTTCAGTCACTTCTGACACTTTTGTGACCCTTTGGACTGTCCCTTGCCAGAGTCCTCTGTCCATGGGATTTTCCAGTTTGGAATCCTGGAGTGGATTGCCATTTCCGTCTCCTGGGGATCTTCCTGACCCAGGGGTTGGACTTGTGTCTCCTGCATTGCCAGCAGACTCTTCGTCACTGAGCCACCTGGGCTCTCACCGACACACATTTTTGTGATTTAGTTTTCTAGAATGGATGTCCTTAGCCTGATTATTTTCATGAGTCATTCTTACCCTTGTACCTCCTAAAGCATCTTCACTCATATTGCTGCTTTAAAATTTACATAATTTTATGAGGTACTCTTCCTTATAATTAAGATTTATAAAACATGTTAAACAATTGTTAGATCCTGAAAAGAAAAAAGAAAAATAAATGTCCCAAAGGTGACCATCCATTTGGGAGAGACAGATACCAGACCAACAACCCAGAGCCTACTGTGTGGTTTATAGGTATCAGGTTAAACACGTGGAAAAATTTGATTAATATTTATGTTTCAACTTAAAGTTTAGAGCAAGTGAAATTTTAAGAAGTTTTTTACTCTGAGGAGGAGTTAAAATTAAAATTTTTCAGTGAAAAAGTCTATTAGTTTTTTTTATTGTTTACTATGCCCAATTGTAGCAAAAACCTATCAGAAAATCTGAAACATTGCTTTATATTTTGGTTTTCAGATATTTTAATTTTTTTTCTCATTAAAGATATTAGCAGTGCACTGCAGACAGTCTGGAAAACATGAAGCTAGTTAGACTGTTAAGATCACCCAGAATCCAACCCTTTGGTTGAGATTATCATTAACATTGTGACTTATGTGCTACAAGGATGTCTTGTATACATACGTAAATTTTATATTTTTTAACCTGCTTTTAATGTTACTGATGTTTCATAGCCTTTCTTTCATAGAAATAAATCTGTGAAGGGTAATGTTTAACAGCTGCATAGACTATCAGAGAGATAATTTCATAGGTAATATCATTCTTAATAAATGTGCACTTTCCTTAATAATTAATTATTACAGATAATACTTTGCTGAACATTCATGCCTGTCTATACAACTGCCTCCAGTATTCTTGCCCAGAGAATCTCACGGGCAGAGGAACCTAGTGAGCTATGGTCCACAGAGTTGCAAAGAGTTAGATATGACTGAAGAAATTTAGCAGGTTTGCATACTACATCACAAATAGAATTGTTTCAGCAAAGTTATTAGTATGTTCCACTTTAAATATTCTGGCGATTAAAAAACAAAGATATTCATACTTTAAAATCTTTTGGTCTATAATGTCCAATTGTCCTCCAGAATTATTGAAAAGCTTCATGTACTCACCAACAGAGTAACAGGACGCAAAGCACTGAAAAATAATTTCTCTTGGCCAACAATATTTATTAAGCACCCATTAGGGGAAGTCTAATCCCACTTGAAATATTTTCAAAATTATTTTCTGAAGAATATTTCTTCTTATTGTTACTAGGTAAAAGTATTCATCATTCAAAATGGATTATGTCAATGATAGATTTAAAATTTTCTCTTTCAAAAGTATGGAAATAATTTTTATGCCAAATTTTTAATCTATGTCTATCTCAAGTTCTATTTGATCTGGGGANNNACCTGGGGACTAATTAAATATATTTAGATGTTCTGTTTAGCAATCATAAGAGGAAGAGGAGGAGGAGGAGGAATAACAAAAATCTTTTTGAATTCCCACCTCTGAGAAGCAAGGTGCCTTCCTTGTCATACTCTCCTCAACTATTTCCATTTCTGCAAAAATGGTACTCATTTATGGAAATAGAAATTGCTTCTTCAGGGAAAATTGCAATTAAATGTCTAGCAAGTTAAGTAAACACAATGCAGACTTAAGGATTATCAAGGATGATCTTGATAAGCAGCAGCTGATAGCAGAGCGACTAAGGCGTCAGCGCTGCTCTGCTTCACAAACACTGGGAACCCACATACGCTGTTGTCTACAAGTTGTCATGTGAGATAATAATAGACATCGTGAAAAAATATGCCATGAGGCTAAGGTTGGGAGACTTGACTCTTACAGTCATGCCCACTGTGTGTATATTGCTGTTTTAGGATGTTTCTCTTTGTGCTTGTGTGTGAGGGTGTATATCACTAAAGAGGACTGTTAATAACAATGCCACAGTCCAGTACGTGGCCTCTCTGGGTTTGAGGGTTTCACCATCAAAAGATTCTACCTCCTATCCACTGAGTTTTAATATCACCTCTTAATGACACTTAACCACAAAAGCAACCATAAATCGCAACTCTTTGCGTGTAAAATAGTGCTAGGAACATTTCTAAGGAATAGAACTCCTAGAGAGAAGTGGGTTATTGACAACATTTCTATTAGCGTTTGGAAAATACCCAAATTACTAAACCAGACAGTAGCCGTAGATGAGAAGATACGGACAGAAGAGCATCTCTCTTCATTTTCCTCAATATCACTGCTGATTGTCGTCTGTACGACTGTTTACACCCCATCAGAGGTGCGGGTAGGGTACATGATAAGGTTGTGTTCACGACCTTTTAATTAATGTATCAGACACTGGAAATGGAAATGGCAACCCTACCCAGTACTCTTACCTGGAGAATCCCATGAACAGAGGAGCTGGGCAGGCTGCAGTCCATGGAATCACAAAGTCGGATGCGACTGAGCGACTTTAAATTTTACTTTCAGACATTTACACTTTCTAACCACTTTTTTTTTTCTTTTTTTGGTCTCCTGAAACATGTAAGTAGAAATTTCTTTTTTGGAGTTTCTAGATATGGCTAGCTCTAAAAAAGGAAAGGGAGTCGAATAATCCACATAAAAGATAAAAATCAAGAGAAGTAGCCATTACTGAACTTGAAAAAATGAATCTGGTGACATGTGACAAAAAAGAAGTGGAAAACCCTATGACCCTGCTTAAATTCTTAAATTCTTTCCCCCATGTTTCTCCAAGATTCACAGATTTTTAGACACTAAAGAACATGAATGTTGAGTGAACAGTATCAGATGCCCTTCCATATTCTCAGCAGTGCCCTGGGGTTCCATCTGTATTTCTGTGTGCTCAGAGGCCAGGTGAGAGATGCTAAGTGCTCACTGAATTTGTAGTTAAGGTGCTGGGAAAATAATCAGGATCTGCACAGCCTGTCTTCTGGGGCAACACTTGTTAACCAAACATATTGCCTTTAAGAATGTAATATTGGATCCAAACAGCATGAAAAGAAACAAATGAATGGGGTAATTCATTTCAACATTTTCTCTATAGCTTTTCTTAGAATTGCCTTAATATACATCCCAGTTCAGCTTCACTGAACTATAACAAGAAGCACTCTGGGTGCCCTGGTTTTCCAATACTTCTGTCCCAAATACCAAAATTGTAATGATAAAGTGCAAAATAAATGTAATAGACGCAGTGAAAAATGACTGAGACTCAGATCCCAAGTCATAATTTACTCAAAGGGACCTGCTGATGTCATAAGCGGGCAGAGTAAAGCCTGAGTTATATTTAGCAGGATTTTAAGAGTCAACTATCACAATTTATCCAACCTGCAGGTATCAATTGTCTTTTCTGCATCTATCCATCTTGAAAATTGGTAACTAAGGAGAAAAAAGTTGCTAGGTAGCAACAACGATGCGCTACCAAACAGTCTATTCTTTCAAAGGTTCTTATCTTTTGTGAGTGATCAGCAAAAAGCACTACATTGTGTTCTTCTGAACGAAAATCAAAGCTATATAAGAACAATTTAAAAAAGATCAAGGAAAGCACGTAAGAAAATCATATGCTGGCTTTGTAATCAATTCACATACCATGTGTGTTTTTTATCAGATAGTTTTCTTGATGTGATAAGAAGTGTTATCTTTCACTGTTATTTCTCTAAACTGAAGAAATGTTATTAAATATTGGAGGATATTTTTTCCCCTAGGCTCTTGTACTATGGCGTGTACAACACAGAAGAATCACCAATCAAGTGGGCTTCGTGTTATGGACCAGAATGTAGACTCTTGCTAGGAATTCCATCAGTGAGAAGGTTCCTCTGCTCTGGACCTCTGCCCCCTCCTGGTTTCAACCTGCCCCTAGCCATCACCTCATTACCAAAAATTGCTTATTTCTGCTGTTGTTTAATCTTTTGGCCATGCCAAGCGGCATGCAGGATCTTAGCTCCTCCACCAGGGATCAAACTCACAGCCCCTTCTGTGGAAGTGCAGAGGCTTAACCACTGGACCACCACCAAAGTCCCTCCTTTGGTTTTCTGCATTTATTGTCTTTGGGCTTCCCTGGTGTGTTTGGATTTTAAGAAGCTGTCTCTGTGCCTCTGCACCTCTTGCTCCATGCCCCCACCCCACCTCCACCAGCCACCCCCTCACCCCGCCAGCCACCACC